>BMAC01000081.1:1290853-1312388 GCA_014905375.1 Phtheirospermum japonicum
GGAAAATGTTGATGTTCATTCTCCTACTCCCAACCACGTCGAAAGGAAACACGCCGAAAAATGAAAGTTATAAAAAGGACAACGTGGATGAAGACAGCGATGGATGTCCTTTACCATCTCGCGAACACTTATATAAAACTACACCAAGAGCTCAGTATTTAGAAAAAAACATATTGAATGGAGACATCGACAATAGTCCTCCACCTTCTCCCCAAAAACCCACCGGACTACACAGATCACGGAGTGTTTTATACCAAAAAAATTATTTGAAGACAGTTTTGACATTTCCTCGCCTACAAAACACGAAAATCCTTCACACAATCGAGCGATAGGTGCATAATTCATTGGTTCATAAATTTTGTTCCGCTTGTAGGAGCAGTAGTCGATATCTTCGATTCCATCCCCGAATATTGGGATCACGATGAAGGAGTAGTGGCACACGTGTTCGACGAAAAATTAAATGCTGAGTAAGCATTCTGACTTTTCGTCTGAATTTGTTTCAGACTATATCCCGTTGCTCCATCTTCCTTCATCATTTTGCGCATAATGCCGATTGCAGTTAAGACGCTTTTTATTTAACACCGTCAGTTGCTTCCATTATAACCCACGCCCAAGCTGGCTTGGTATGTTACTGGTGGAACTATTTATTTCATTTGCGTTTGGGTCTGAATTTTCCTGTGACACGCAAGATGGTGAGTTTGTGATTAGGATTTAGTGATATATATATATATATATATATATATATATATATACTATATATATATATATATAATATATATATATATATATATATATATATAGGATTAGGTTCAAATGGAACCATGTCAATATATGCGAACCTAGGGACTCATCTTGACCATTAGATTGGATAATCTTGATGGTTGAGATTATGACATGTCAGCATGGTAATAATTAAAAAAAATCCATTAAATAATTAAAAAGGGTATTTTGGACATATAACAACGTTTATGAAGAGCACTAAATTGCTTTTTAGAAAGCACAACGGATATATGACTGCAAATTCAAAATTTTATAATAAAACTCAAATTTTCAACGAACCATAACTTTTTTAATTTTTATTTATTTTTAATGAAATATATATCAAATTAATCACATTCTCAAGATCTACGATTTAAGATACATATTGCATATTTAAAAATGTAAAAATAAATAAATATAATTAAATTTAAAAATCTGAATATTAAAAGCATTGTATATGACTATTTAAAGCACTACACAAGTCTTCAGCAGTGCTTTTTTTTTTTTTATGTTGGCAGTGCTAGTTTTTTGAGTGCTTTTTTAATATTGTTGCGTCGCTTTTTTTACTACACTACCACTGCTTTTTTAATATTGTTTCTGCATTTCGGCTGTCGGACGAGTCAAATGGCGTCCGAATCTACCCCAAACCGTTCGGCCTAATCCAAATCCAACAATCGAGCCAGCGACCCCACGTAATCGAGCCACCACCTACCAACCCCAATCGGACCCCCTGTCCAAACACACTGACACTGCTCATATTTCACCACCGCCGACAATCCAAACAACCACCGAAACCACCACCGACAACCCAAACAACACCACCGACAACCCAAACAACCACCACCGAAAATCGGCCCACAACCACGGCCGAGGTAATGGCTGGAGCCGAAGGACGCGGCGGATGGAAACCGGCCCGAGCCCGCCTCGCCGACGCCCCACAGCTGCCGCCGGAGCCGCTGCCACCGGCCCAATTCACAAAACATCCACGACGACGAATCTGAAAATTCAAACCACACCCGGCCCATTATTCTGGCAAATTACAGGCCCAACCCTATCAGCACAAACCCTGTTCCCCGGCCCACGTTGGGTTCTGGCACCACCTCCAACATTCGGGTCGGTAGCCCTGACGCCGCCAGATCCGAGCCCATCGCAGCCTTCCGGAGAGTCCGTCTGCACACCCATTTCCTGCGGGTAATCTCAACGGATATCTCCCAAACGCAGACGGCTGCGGCGAGGCAGAGGAGAGAGAGAATGAGTGAGAAGGGAGCGGGGGAAATCGGCCAACATCGCCACCTTCACCTGGTGTTCCCGTTTCGCTCGGTGCAAGGCGGCGCTCGGCCACACCTGGGTCACCGGCTCACGGCGAGTGAGAAGGTAGCGGGGGAAATCGGGGGGTGGGGATGGGGAGGCGCCGGTGATTCCTTGCGCCGGTGTTCTGCCCAGGCCCGCCGGCGCTAGACGACAACCTGTATCACCGGTTCAGATCGGCCAGTGGAGAGGGGTGCGGCTATATATATATATATATATATATATATATATATATATATATATATATATATATATATATATATATATATATATATAGCTTCCTTCTCAGAAATGGAAGCTTTTTGATTCCCTTATGGTTTGGATTCCCAAACTTGTTCCTTTTCCTCTTCATTTTCTCCATTTTCTTCATTCATTGTCAACTTTTTAGTTTTTAGTAACATGTGGATTTTAAGCATTGCTTGGAATTTTCAGATGAGAACTTAGTTTTAATTCATGTAATTCCTTGTTTGAACGATGAAACCCGTAGTGATTTGTCAGTAAACTTTTCATTTCTTTTCTTTAATTGTTCCAAAATCATGTTTAATTTCATAATGAGTTTTTTTTGTTGTTGTTGTTGGGTTTGTGATGATCATGTTTAGTAGCTATTTTTCTTTCATTTCTCATGGTTTTATGTAATAAATTATTAGAAATTCTGATGAGAATATTTGTTGTTTTAAAAGCTCACTAGTTTTTTTTACACTCGTGCGATGCACGGGACAGAAAGTTAAATATTGAAATACAAGTTGTATTAATATTACTTTTATTATTATTTAATATGTGAAGATATAAATAAATATATTATAGGAAAATCATCCTAATCAATGTGTTTGATTCGTATACTTCGCTTGGATAATAAAAAAATTTGGTGCTTCGGTTGCTTATGTGTCATCCAAGCCTAATATATACCTAACTTAATATTTTTCTTTTATTGTATCTAGCCTAATTTAATTTATTTTTTATTATATTTAGCCTAACTTAATAGTATTCTTTTATTATATTTATTCTAATTCAGTAATTTTCTTGTATACTCCTAATATAAATATATAAATAAGTCATATATAAATAGGAGAAAAAATTAAATTAATTATTTTAATTAAAAGACAAATTACATATGAAATAATTTTAATTAAAAGAAACTTGTTTATGAAAATAATCAAATAAATTGTATTTATAATAAAAGTTGAAATATTTTATTTTTAAAATTTTAAATATTCTGCATAGGTAAATTATGATATATTGCAATAATTGGAGTGTGTAACTATATATTAGTAATGAATTTAATCTAAATCTAAAAAATAAAATTATATAATAATAATTAATTAATATTTATTAGACAATAGTACAATGCGAGAAGGTTTGAGAGTATGACACCTTTTGAATTTTTCAAAGTATGTAACTATAATTATTAACAAAATTAATCTAAAAATAAAAATATAAAATGAGTTAATAATAATTAATTAATATAGATTAGAGACGGGTTGAAAATGTGACATTTTTTCAATTTTTATAAGTATGTAAATATAATTATTAACGAACTTAATCTAAATATTAAAATATAATATTAATTAATAATTATAATTATTAAAAAAGCTGAACAGGGCACGGGTTGAGAACACATCCTTCAATTTTTTATTTCAAATTTAAATTTTTATAATTTTCACAAATATTTTTTATATTTAAATTTTTATAAATCCCGTGTAATACACATGAATTAATACGTCGAAAAGATATCATCGTATTTCTTATGTAATTCAACACAATAAGTTTTATATACTCGGAAGTCGAAACTGCTCACCTTCCTGTGGCGGGTATCTTTTAGCGTGGCCGTTGCCCATCTTCTCCGGAAATCCTCCCCTCCATTGTCATCACCATCTTTAATCCAACCATCATAACCCGTGCGATGCACGGAGCGAATTGAATGGATGGTGTAAATTTATTCGATGTATGTATAATATTATTAATTTATTAATGTAACACAATAACTTAAAATACTCAAGTCACCGTTTGGTCAACACGAGCAAATTTAAAACAAAGGGCGTGAATATACGCACCTCGTTTTATTTATTAGTTCACCCCACTAAAAATGTTATCACAAAAATATCAATATTATCCTTAAACCCTACACTCCAAAATACTTCATCTCCTTCAACTCTCCACCACCACTCCAGCCGTAGCCCATCACTATCGCCACTGCCATGGCCGTCATCTATTGAAGAACATAAACAAAACATGCACACAGAAATACGCTGCCACCGTCGTGCCATTGAAGAAAGAAAAAGAAAAAAAATTGTCTTGAAAAAAGTCGTTCAAATAATTGTCTTGAAAAAATTGTCTTGAAAAGACAAGTATTTGTTCTGCCCACTTATAATTATGATTAAAAGTTTTAATCAAATAATTGTATAAAGTTATTTACCTTTCACTTATGTTCATAATATAAGTTTTTATTTTTTTTAAAAGAAAACAAAAAAAAATGTCATTATCAAGTTTGTAACACGTTTAGGGTCAAAGTTTGGGTCATCTGAGTTTTACTCGAATCACATATAGAGAATTAAAAATATGAGGCTATTAGGTTTGTCCTCGTATCACCTGGCCTGGTCAACAAATAAGATTATGTAAGAAAAGACAAGTTCTTGTTACTGATTATAATTTTTTTTTTCGTTGCATCGAATTTCTAGTTGTACTCATACTATCCTTTTCTTTTCCTTTTTAGTTGAAAATTATTAAATAATTTTTCAAAATCAAACTATAAATTTTTATATTTTTGTAATTCATTATATTTTTTTCCCTATTTAGTTTATATTATATTATATTTCTTGTAATTTTTGATTTTTTTATTTTATATTTAGTTGATAACGTTCTATAATTTAATGGTAATTTTTTTGTAGCAATGAATTCATATTTAATTTTATAATTTTAGCAACTTTTTTGTTTTTTTTACTATTTTTTTGTATTTATTAAATAACTATTTGTAATTTAATTATAAGTTATTATAGTTTATTTATAATAAAAACAAATTTATTTCATATCATTTGACATATTTATATTTTGATTTACTTTTTTGGGGTTTGCATATTTATAAACTAATTATTTAGAATAATTTATATATTATATATTTATATTTATTTTTCAGGTTTCTTATACACACACACACACATAATATTTTTGTAGTTGCTATTGTTATTTCTTATTTTATTTCATATTTTTATCGATTCTCTTTTTTATTTTTTTTATTTATTTAATAATTTTATAGAGTCTAATATGATTTTTTTTAGTTAATCTAACTTATTTTATGAGTTTTCTCTTTAATTTTATTTGATTGTTGAATTTTTGGTTTTGTTCCATATTTATTAAATAAATATTTATAGTTTAATTATAAGTTCTTATATTTTTATATATATGACTTTATTAATATTTTCAATTTTATTTAAAGCATTTGAAAAATATTTATGTTTTACTTTTGCTTTTTTGGATTTTTCAAATTTATTAAATAATTATTTACGTATATTTATATATTTATTTTAAATAATTTTTTATATTTTACATTTTCTTCAAAAAAAATTATATTACTTTTATTTTTCTCAGATTTTATTTATTATTACACATAATTCTTTTATATATTTAATATTTTCTTTACATAAATCATAATCTCCAAAAGAATATTTACATAAATCTATATATATATATATATATATATATATAAAGGCTAGTGTTTTATAAATAGTAGKTTGMAAATTTTCCCGCCAAAATGTGTCACTAAATTGGGTAACACATTTTAAGGAAAGTTTAAATTATCAACTTAGTTACTAAATAAATATTTATGGTTATAGATATTATTTGATTACCAAATAATTGGATAATGATTTGAGATATATAAGGATGTTTCCAAAGGCATAATTTCCTATATACATATTTGTTTCTAAAATACATTGATATAAATATTAAATTAAATAGCTATGATTATAATAACTACATTACATTTTAGGGATAGATATTACATTATATTGTTTTTATCATCTTTTCTTAGTAGGATAATCCATATTTCATAATTTTATAGTTTATCTATAGAATATATTTATGTATATTTAAAAATATATAAAAATAAACATGTTTTATAAATAGTATATACAACATCTTCCCGCAAAAAGTGTGTTTCTAAACTATAAATGTTCCTATCAATATTTTGAAATTAGTCCCGAATATTGACCCGAACTCGCATACGGGTCACCAGGTCACTAGGTCAACCACCGGATCACCACGTCAATTGTTGACCCAAACAAAAAATAATAAAAATATAAATCTATATTTACTTTTGTAACTTAAAAGATAAGTAAATTAAATAACATATATACATGTAAATCATATTTAAAAGTCATAAACAAACATTCATATTTTTTCAAGAACATGAATATTTTATCCTTCAAACATATCAATTCATATATTTAACTTTCAAATATTATAGAGATGAAGTGAAAAAACACCAAAAAAATTAATACATGAATTGATATGTTTAAAATATAATATTTGTTCATGAGATATATGAATGTTTTTTTATGACTTATTAAATTCTCAAATATTATAATGAGGAAATGAAAAAAATATATATATGAATAAATAACAAAGTTAATGAAATTAATATGGTTACATGGGCTAGAGTCTAGAGATATATAAGTGAATGTAAAAAATAAAAAAAAAACGATAATAAGTTTTCAATTATGTAGAAAAAAGTGAACTTTTTAAATAAGAGGAAAAAAAATAAAGAAGAAGACGAACATGTGTATTTTTTACAACACTGAGTACCGATAAAAAGAGTTGTTGTGGACTTATTTTGTACCCCACATCGAGTTTAAATAAGTTATTCAGATTGAAAAGGTTATTATAATTAATGGTTTGAGGATAACAAGGAATTCAGTATCAAATTAGAAGCCTGTTCGGGCCGTGGGTCAGTGGTTCATGCTTGGCCAGCCCAAGTAGCCAGATCCAAAGCGGGTGGATTACGAAATAGTCTATTAAAGCTACTCGCATCAGGTAGTGCTGGTTTGGCCAGGTTTCGGGACAATCCGTCGGGTCGGGTCGGGCCAAGTATAAAATAGGAATTCTTATGTTTTATTATATAGTGAATATTAAACTTTAGAGACTATTAAATATAAATTTAAATCTTCTTTATTACTTATTAAAGTTCTTAATATATATATTGCATTTTTTTAAATCTTCATAATTGATTCGAAATATTCACATTAATAATCAAATCAATTGGATTGAATTTTCTTTTGAGACTATTAAATTGTGATTTAAATTTTCCTTATCTATAATATAACGAGAGTAAGAGTAAATCTATTTATTTTACTGTGATGACAAGTAATATTAGAAATGCGTGTTTATCATAAAATTAGCCAAACTTAAATCAGGTTATTATTATTATTATTATTGCAAATAATTTTCATGATTTATTTTTCTTATTTAAGATCTACTTGACTGAGATAATTAAAGGAGTTGAGATGGCTGATATATGATAGTTGAATTTAAATTATTATTTGGCATTATGCTGATTGAAAATTAATTTATCAATATAAACATTACCGAGTGATACAAAAATATATACATAAAAGGCAAGAAAATATTAAAATAATAATAAATAAAGATTTCTTAAAAAATATTTAAAAAGTTAAGGAAAAAGAAAACAATACCAATTATTTGTTGAATAGATCATGAAAATTGTTTGCAATAATAATAATAACCTGATTTAAGTTTTGGCTAATTTTATGATAAACACGCATTTCTAATATTACTTGTCATCACAGTAAAATAAATAGATTTACTCTTACTCTCGTTATATTACAGATAAGGAAGATTTAAATCACAATTTAATAGTCTCAAAAGAAAATTCAATCCAATTGATTGATTATTATTGTGAATATTTCGAATCAATTATGAAGATTTAAAAAAAATGCAATATATATATTAAGAACTTTAATAAGTAATAAAGAAGATTTAAATTCATATTTAATAGTCTCTAAAGTTTAATATTCACTATATAATAAAACATAAGAATCCCTATTTTATACTTGGCCCGACCCGACCCAACGGATTGTCCCGAAACCTGGCCAAACCAGCACTACCTGATGCGAGTAGCTTTAATAGACTATTTCGTAATCCACCCGCTTTGGACCTGGCTACTTGGGTTGGCCAAGCATGAACCGCTGACCCGCGGGCCTGAACAGACTTCTAATTTGAGACTGAATTCCTTATTATCCTCAACCCATTAATTATAATAACCTTTTCAATCTGAATAACTTATTTAAACTTGATGTGGGGTACAAAATAAGTCCGCAACAACTCTTTTTATCGGTACTCAGTGTTGTAAAGAATGCACATGTTCTTCTCTTTTTTTTTCTCTTATTTAAAAAGTTCGCTTTTTTATACATAATTGAAAACTTATTATCGTTTGTTTTTTATATTCACTTATATATCTCTAGACTCTAGCCCATGTAACCATATTAATAATATTTACTTTGTTATATATATATATATATATATATATAGATATATATATATATATATATATATATATTCATTTCCTCTTTATAATATTTGAGAATTTAATAAGTCATAAACAAACATTCATATATCTCATGAACAAATATTATATTTTAAACATATCAATTCATATATTAATTTTTTTGGTGTTTTTTCACTTCGTCTTTATAATATTTGAAAGTTTAATATATGAATTGATATGTTTGAAAGATAAATATTCATGTTCTTGAAAAAATATGAATGTTTGTTTATGACTTTTAAATGTGATTTATATGTATATAAGTTATTTAACTTACTTATTTTTAAGTTACAAAAGTAAATATAGATTTATATTTTTATTATTTTTTGTCTGGGTCAACAATTGACCTAGTGATCCGGTGGTTGACCTAGTCACCTGGTGACCCGTATGCGAGTTCGGGTCAATATCCGGGACTAATTTCAAAATATTGATAGGAACATTTATAGTTTAGAAACACACTTTTTGGGGGAAAATGTTGTATATACTATTTATAAAACATGTTTATTTTTATATATTTTTAAATATACATAAATATATGCTATAGATAAACTATAAAATTATGAAATATGGATTATCCTACTAAGAAAAGATGATAAAAATAATATAATGTAATATCTATCCATAAAATAATATAATTTTCATGATTTATTATTCTTATTTAAGATCTACTTGACTGAGATAATTAAAGGAGTTGAGATGACTGATATATGATAGTTGATTGTAAATTATTATTTGGCATTATGCTGATTGAAAATTAATTTATCAATATAAACATTACCGAGTGATACAAAATATATACATAAAAGACAAGAAAAATATAAAATAATAATAAATAAAGATTTCTTAAAAAATATTTAAAAAGTTAAGGAAAAAAAACAATACCAATTATTTGTTTAATAGATCGATTAGTTGGAAAAAAAAAAAAGAGAAAGATTTTTTTTCTAAAAGGCCTTATCTTTATATTGATAAATAAGAATTTTCTTATGTCTGAAAATGATAAAACTATAAATTAATATATTAGCATATAAAAAAAAAAGGAATATGATTTTAAAAAGAAATATTCAATCAACTGTCAACTGATTAGAGAAAACTACAATTTGTAACTTATTTTTATACTCTTTATTTTTTAACATAAATTAAAAAATGATAATTAAAAATAAATGAATGGGTATATTTTAATAGTTTTATAATTGGAGGTTTATGCATTATGTGGATATGAATTCAATAACTCTTCAACTTTCATAATACTTGATGAACGAGTATAATCAAATATTTAAAATTTATCAACTATGAAAAATCGAAACAGGTACATAATTTGAACTGAATAATATGATATAATATAATTCTAGATGACAACTAAATATTATAAATATTACTTAAGAAATGTGAATAAATAAATTATATTGAAAATATTCAATTTATAGATTTAGAATTCAGATGTGTGGTGATTGAACTTCGATTATTTCAAAGTTCCACTACAATCAAATCAATTTACCTACAAAAGTTGTTAGTAAAAACTATGAAAATTAAAAATCTAGGTAAAATTGTTATCGGTAAATATTTGCAATCATAATCTAAAACTGTTAGTAAATACCTACAACATTTTTGTCAGTTAGTTGCAAGTTTGTTACCGACTTTTCAGTATTTGGTCGATATAATTTGAGAAATTGAATGTATTTTATTCTATCATTATAGTGTTAAATTGTACAAATATTATCACTTATAACACAGAGTCCAACATAGAGGGCACATGCATCGCACGGGTTAAACAACCGAAACTCAATTCATTTAAAAAGAAAGAAAAAACACTTTCAAACATGTTCTTAGGTCACTGGAATCGATAATACAAGTCTTATGTAGTGAACAATCTTATCACTTGAGTTAACCCACGTTGTCGACTATGTAACGATTTACCTTTGAGTTTTCTAAAGACATACACACACACACACATATATAGATTATTGTGTTCTATTAATAATTCAATATTATTATTCTCACATTAATTGAACTAACATAAACCATCACATTTCGTTCGTGCATCGCACGGGTTAAGCACTAGTATATATAAAAAGCCTTGCGTTTCTAAATTAGTAGCTTGAGATTTTCCCGCCGAAACGTAATTACTTATTTGAGTAACACATTTTAAGGAAAGTCTTAATTAATAGTTTAATTAAAATATACATATTTAGTGTTATTAAGTATAATTTTTGTGGAGGAAAAAAAGCTATATTATGGTAATAAGTAAATAAATTAATTTTCAAAAAAAACTCCAGGATTCATTTCATTTTCTATTCGATTTGTAAGTGCAAAGTTGATTGTTACTTAATAAATGAGAAGGTATTACGGTAATTAGTAGTTAACTTTATTTTAAAAAAATCGTAAAGATATGTTATATATTTAACATGATGATTAAATGTTAATATAATAAACATTGTTTGATTTTATTAAATGTAAGATAATCACCCAACTAAATTCCATTCATCCATTCATTCACTTCCAAACAAATTACAAGGAAATAATATAAATAATGCAAGCCACAAACAGAATATAAAATATCTCGATTCATTACATTCAGACATGTATATGAACATTTCGAGTTGTTATGTCCGACACTTCGAATTCTTCTGTCCAACTCCATCTGATTCGCTCATATGGGAAAGGAGGTGATAATATCATAGGTATTAACCAAGTATATAATAATGTAATTAAAAAAATTACTTTATCTTACAATAATTACTAAAGTTAAATTTAGCCAAGTATATAATAATGTAATTAAGATATTACTTTGTCTTACAATAATTACTAAAGTTAAATTTATAAAAACCAGAGTCAAGAAAATTTACTATATTTTAATATGTTGATATCGTAAATAGTAGAGATTTTTACGACAAATATGTCAATGCAAATTTATTGTTTATATCTAAAATAAATTTATGCCAAAATATCCCGAACGTGAATAGATGAAAAAAATTATGGCAACTACCAATTGATAATTAAGAATTAACTATAGCAAACTCTGATAATTAAGAATTAACTTTAGCAAACTCTTTAGTCTTATACTACGCAAGAAAATTTGTCAAATAAATAATTATTTTCTAAAATACATATTACACTTCTATTCTAATTCAATCATTAGAAAGTAATCTAAAATTATTTTCCAAGTAATTCATATATACAATTTTTATTTTTTTTGCAAATAATAGTTGTATACGTTGAAAAATCTGTCCACCATATTTTCTTAGTTTACGCCTAGAATCTGTCAACAAAGTTTGTGTATAATACATAATGATAAAATATTCCGACCTATGGTCACGTAAATAGATAAAAGAAAAATATACCAACTATCAATTAATGAAAAGATTTAACTTTGGCAAACTCTTTTATTCTAATCTACACTTAAAATATGTCAAATAACTTATTGTTTTCTAAAATATGTATACGAGATTTTCTAAATAAAAATTTGATATGTTGATATATAGGATGTACGGTCTACTGATTTTCAACACAAACAACCATTTTTTTAATTCAACCACTCAACAAACTATGGCACCAATGTATTCTCTCATCAAAGATATCAACATGTCCAAAACCCAATGGGCTTTGAAGCTAACGCTTATTCATTGTTACGAAAAAACTAATTTTGAGAATCGCTTAATTGTGTATGGTATCGATTGTGTGTTTCATGATTTCGAGGTAACTTCAGTCATATAGACATTTATTTCTATTTATTTTGAAAGAGAATATCAATTGAATTATACGAACCTAACTTAATGCGCTTGGATTTTACATTTTTTGTAACAAGGTATTGATTAGTACGTATTTGTCCTTGTTTTTATTAGTATTTTAGTTAGTTTTTCTTATTGTTTTTGGTATAAGTTGGATAGTTTAAGCTTAATTCTTTATTTTTATACTTCCAGCTTATTTTACCGTATTTTGATCGTAATTGATAAGAATAAGTGATTATTCGTTGTTTTTCACCTTACAGCTAAGTAATCGGAAGAGTTCAGCGCGTAAATAGATGAAGTTTGATGTTCGAGAGTCGAGAACGAGATTTCCGATAAAAGAGTAGTAGAAAGATCGAGAAAGTGAGACGTACAGTGAGTAGCGTCGGTCGATGCGAGAGCCGACGCTACGTCAACGCAATTCTGCCCATGACGGTCGACACTATGTCGACGCTAAGCCGACGTAACTTTCTGTCGCGTCGATCCATGACCGCATCAGTCGACGCCTCTGTCCAGTCGACGCGAGCGCACCAGCAGCGTCGATGCCGAGCCCCTGTCCGCGTCAGTCGACGCGAAGTCGACGCCTGTTGCTGATACGCGTTTTTAGGTTTTCTTATGCACCAAGACATGCAATAACTATAAATACCCTTCATATTTCGGATTTCCAGAGGACACACGCCATCCTAGGGTATTTAGGCTTAGAATAAACATATTTCCACGTCTCAAAATAAGATTTCAAGACCTACATCAAGGATCAAAGAACGACGAGTCCAAGGCTTCAATTTTACGTTCGTGATTCAATCTTCGTCCAAGATCAACGTTTTCTCTTTGGAGTAGCTGGAGATTTTCATCGCTTTTACTAGTTTAAATAAGTTTTCTAAACTCTTTATTTCTTTTTTAGTTAATTTCTTAGTTAATTCTAGGGTTAGATAAATTGTTCTTGATTTACTTTATGCTCGATACTTGGGATATTTTGGATAATTTAGTTCTTAATCTTTCAGTTTTTAAATTGTGTTTATTTCATGCTTGGATATTGGATATTTGAATTCAAGTTATTATGCAATTAGGTTCATATTATTCAATTCCATTTTTAAGATTCATGATAGTAATTGTTTTAGGTTATTCGATTTTACTTATGCTTTATAGATCCGTTGTTGCTACTTATGCTATTTGATTTAGTTTAATTATTACTTTTAAATTCTAGTTGGTAATTTAGTTTAGGATAATTAGTTTAATTAGTTTTAAATTTAATATTGCTTTAGTTTTAAATAATTAAATCAAAACTTCAAAACCCCCCAAATTGTATGAATTATATGTTTAATTGTGATTGAGAAAAACATCTAAGAGACCGAACAGTTGTCCTCGAGAGATCGACATGAGTCAACTTCCCACCCTACAAGTTCCCTCTTTCTCTTGCGAGCAAGCTTGCGTGTTTAAAATTAAAATATATAAAAAATGGATGCACAAAAGTTTGGTTCAAAAATTTGGCGCCGTTGTCGGGGACAACGAGTAGGAATTAAGGATGTTTTTCGTTTTAATTTCTTTTTGAGTTGTTATTTTTATTTTGAAATTGGCTTGGATTTTTGCCATTGGTGCGTTGAGTTGTTGTTGAGTGCATGCAGGGGAGGCGATCTCTTAGACCCAAACTTACGCCATTACTCGACAATATTCACCGACCAAAACAAGCACGATCAAGGCCTATCCCCATAAATCCATTTAATTCATCCATTGCTATTACCATTGATAAAAACCAAGTTCCCGAAATAATGTTAGGAGCACAATCAATCTGAAATGGTGATTCCCCACTAAGATCACCTCCACGACACATTCGAAATGGGTATGGTAGTGAACCAATCATTTTGCAAGGACAGCCATAACCCCAAGCTTATTGGGCTAATTATCAGCAAAACGTGGAGAATATGAGACGAGGTGCGGGGAGAAACAAAGGAGTTAACCAACAGCATAACGAAGAACTAAATCGCTAACTTAACAACGTAGTCGATCATCCACCCAACATGGCGAATATAGGACAAAATGAAGAGAGAAATAACAATGTCAACCGTCAGCACAACATCGAGAACATGGCATTAAGGAAAGATGATTTTCTTCGGCATAATGAGTATGCTAACAATCATAGACAAGTAGATGCTTGGTTGGCAAATCAAAACCATAGCTACGACCACGACAATTTTGAAAGGAGATTTGAGCGCGAGAATAATTATGAAAGAAACACATATGACAACTGCTACGAGAGAGCTAATGGCCAAGTTAGAGATCCAAGGGGAGATAGAGTACCTAAACAGTGCGATTTAGCACGTCCGAAGGTTGTACCTTTTAGGTCAGCTATTGTTCTTAGACCAATTGCAAGGGAAGTGGAGATTAAACCGCATCAACTTAATTTACTCCCGACTTTCCACGGAAGTGCCCACGAAGACCCTTTGGCGTTTTTGAACTATTTTGTTGACGAAGTGGGTAGATTTTGTTAGAATAAGGTGACCAACAAGCCAACTTGTGGCTGTGGTCTGACCATTCTCTTGTAATACAATTAATTTTTTATTTGTAATAATATCTTTTTATACATATTGGCATTCCATATCTTTTATCCCATGTTTGTTGCATAGGTATGGTCCTGATGAAGTTACTTTATTACGGTGGATTGGTCTAGCAGAACCGTGAGATAATCCAGCACGTAATGTAACTCGTCGAATTTGTTCCTAGTCAAAGGGTTACGCCATAATGAGGATACAGGCYTTTCCCATTAAGACTAGTACTTAGTGTATGTGGACCGCATCTCATCGGTCACGGTGTCTGGACATCGACATACATAAGTAGGTGCTCATAAGATGAGTTCACTGAACTCCCTCACCTAGAAATCTCTAAGTGGTTCCCACTCATCGAGTAGATGATTTCTATGGTATAGCGTACAACATTAGTCCTTTAGACCCGGACCTCACCGTGACTCCACTAGAGGACAGGCTATGTTGTGACCTGTCTCTGTGTCTCTTTGGAGGCCAATCAAAAGGGGCAACGTTCACATAGTTGGGAATCTAGTGGGAAGTCTGTGCATGGTAGTAGGGGATTCGGACGCATGATAAGTCATGGATGTCCTGTGTGTTCTGATGGTTAATAAATCCTCGGAGTCTCTGGCCAGAGCTGATAGTGGGGTGTTTAGAGAAATGTGGTTCTCTAAATCACACACGAATGGATTATCTTGAACCTAGAACGTACACACAGTTATTGAACAAGAAAGAGGTCTCGATGAACCAATACCTTTTGTTTAATCGGTACATAGATCACGAAGGGATCGTACTGTACATATAAGCTATATCACAAGGTTCTTGCAGGCACTTCATTTGTATCTAGGGAATTGTGATGCGTTGTTGCTAGGCGCCTCTCATAATTCGTTGGGTTCTGGTTTGACCAGTGATTAAGTAAAATGAGTTTTATTTAATCAGAGACTCTTAGGGACGAGTTCATATAAGAACAATGTGTTGTTTAAATCACAATGTGTTGTGAACCCACGGCTAGCTTACACCTGAACCATTGAGGTTCACACCACGTGTTTCCTGATTATTGAAAACGATAGCTAGAAATTAATTGTTAATTTTAGCATAGTTAGATATCAATATGATTGAATCTAAGGTTCGTAATTGTGATTATGAATTGAGAAAAATACGAAAAAATTATTCTGGACGCGAAAATATAATTGTTATATTTTTCAAAATTATCATTTATGAGAAATGATTTAATTCCAATGGGGTCTTTGATTTAAAATCGGGTCTGCCCAATGGGCCCTTTAATGTAAATGGGCCGGTATTGTTTTAAATCAAATGAACTTGGTATTTATTTTTTAATTGGGCTTGTGCCCTTTAAATAATTAAAATGTTTGGGTTTGTTTTTTGTTTTTGTAAATTGGGCCAGCCCACCTTAACTATTGGGCTTGTGTTTACTTAATAAAAAAAAAAAGAAAGAAGGGTTTAAGAAGAATACAACACACAGACGAAAAAAGAGATTTGAGAACAAAAAGAAAAACCTAGCCACCAACCCTTCTCCCAACCGCCGTCCACATCCGGCATTCGCCGCCGCTTGCCGTCGGCCGCCGCCACACCGAAGCGTTCGGTTCTCGTTATTCACCGTCATTTTCAATCTCACGACAAGACTAGTGCGTCGTTGCGAGTACGTCAGGTGATACGGTGTGTGACACCGATTGTCGTAGTCCCGGATGCCACGCACCTCCGCCAACCCGCCACCGTCGCGTTCGGAGTTCTCCAGCCACCTCGCTGCGTTCCTGAGCAGTCACCGCAGCGGCCGTGCCCTTTGTGAACTCGCAACCGCCTCGCCGTTTCCGAACGTTGCCTGGTCGCCGGAGTTCCCAAAGCAGCCCCGCACCGCCACACCGCTGCAACCGACGTGCTGCTCGATTTTGAAGCGCAGCGCCGCTGCCGTTGAAAACCGTTGGCCGTACCGAAACGCCGGCGCTCCGACAGCCGCCAGCGTGTCGCAGCCTAGCGCTCCTTCGCGCGTGCCGTTGGCCGAGCGGCACCACCCATCCACGCCAAGCCGTCGGGCCACAACCGCTGTTCCGATCACCGCATCCGAAGACCGCCTCCCCGTCGTCTTCGCCGTGCCGAGAGGTACCGTGTGCTGTAATGTATATATATAATGTATGCAGGTTACATATATGTATGATATATGTGTGTGTAGTGTACGTGATATGTATGTGTGACATATGTGTATGTATTATGTATTAGTGTGTTATGTGTGTGCATGCTGTGTGTGTTAAATTGCATGCGTGTAGTATATATATTATGTGTGTGATGTGGTTTTATGTAAACATATGGTATATATAAATATATTTATATGCATGCAGATTATTATAATATATATATATATATATATATATATATATATATATATATATATATATATATTTTATATTATATTATATATAATATATATATTATATATATGTTAATATATTATATATATATATATAATTTATATATATATGTATATTAAATAGAAACTATCATGCTCGTTCGATTTTGAAAATCAAATTGTTTCATTTATAAAGCAATTAAAACATTGTTTGAATTAATTGATTGTAAAATGGGCCGTCGTCAATTTGAATGCGATTCAAATTCCTTTTATTTAAAAAATTTTGTTTTCCGCTGCGCGACGGTACCATCAAATCCCAACAGTGGTATCAGAGCTACTGGTTTTTAAATCAATTAATTGCTTATGTGTTTTTTGCTTTCGAGAGCATGTTGAATTTGTTGAGTTGTTGATTTGGATATTATCTTGTATTGGGAATTTCTTATAGCTGAATATTTGGTCGGCCTTAGAATTTCACGGGAAATCACGTGTCAGAGTGTCCGACAGTCTTACGTGTCAGACTGTTTGACAGTCTTATCCTAAAACTTAAATATTCTCGAGTCTCTATAAGAAAATTCAGTTGATCCATAATTTAAAAAAATTAAAATCAATTAGAGCCCTATAAGATAATCGATTTTCAAATCAATTTGAATTCGATAAATAGGTGCTGGATTAATTTATTAATTTAAATTATTAAGTTAATTTGAAATTAATAGAACACCAACTGAATCATTTTAGTTTATCGTTCATATGATGACTGGATAAAACTAAGTCCGAAGATGATCCTAGATTGTAAAGAATCAACAATTGATCATAACTAAATTTTCGGATGAGATATAAAATTAAAATCCCTCATTCTTAAAGGTTAAGAATTAAAATCAGGCTATAAAGAAAAACCGAATCGTCGTTCTTTTTCTTTCCTTCTACCAATGGTTAGATTATGTGATAGCCTCTTATGGCAGTGCAGTATGCCGTGTTAGCGGGGAGTGCTGTCATAAGAAAAAGTTGTAATCTAATTGACATTAGATGGAGATTTGTATGTGAGACTCTATTGGTTTGACGTGATTGGTCAGATTAACTGGGGATTGCGTTGACCTGATAGAGTTGAGCTTATATGTCTCACATTGGTAGGTCAGACTTGACACATAAAGATTTTGATATTCGCTGGATTAACCTAAGTCATTATCAAGTGTGAGGAAATCTATCTTTAGGGTCACATTATGATGTGATTGAAATTGTTTCTACCTTTGAACAAACATGGCTGGTCAGATTAACTGGGGGTCGTGTTTGCGTCATTGGACCTAAACCCCATTAAAGAAAAATATGTTTTCTCGTATTCTGCTAGAGGGTGGTGGAATTCGAATAAATTAGTGGGAGAACAATTAATATGTAAAAGTCCAAACTATTAATTGAATTGATTATTTCGAATAAAACTCTAATCATTGTCTTTCTCTTTTTCCTTAGTAATTATGTCTAAGAATCCTCTTGCCTCGATCCTTGACCAAAATAAACTCACTGGCCCAAATTTTCTGGATTGGATCCGGAATTTGAAACTGGTGCTCACAGTTGATGAGCGTCTCTATGTGCTAACTGAGAGACCCCCTTCTGAACCCCTCCCTGATGATGCCACTGATGCTCAACGTGCCGAACTTGAGAGATGGAAGAAAGATGACGTCCATGCGAAGTGCTATATGATAGCATCCATGGTCCCTGAACTTGCAAGGAAGTATGAGCTTTTTGCTCATGCAGCCGACATCAAGGAGAACCTTGAGTCGATGTATAGTGAAAATACTCGGGCGTCTAGGTACGCAGCGACGAAGGAGTTAGTCTCCTTGAGATTGTGTGAAGGGGCTTCGGTCCACGAGCACGTTCTCAAGATGATAACGCTCATTGAGAAGCTGGTGAACTTAGACGTGGTACTTCCTTCTGAGTTGCAGGTGGATTTGATCCTACTGTCTCTTCCAAGTTCCTATGAACAGTTCATAGTGAACTTTAACATGAACAAATTCGATCCTACCTTGGATGTGATGTTGAACATGTTAGTCAGCTATGAGGCAACCATCAAGAAGGAGAAATCTGTTCTCCTTGCTGCTCCTTCTTGAAAGAAGAGTTCTTTCTCGAAGAAACGGAAAAGTTCCGTTCCGAGCAAGCATTATGCGAAGGGTGGCTCAAGTGGGTCAAAGAGTGGAAAAGTCAGCAAGCAAGCTGATGACGTTTGTCACCATTGTGGAAAACCGGGCCATTGGCGCCGCAACTGCAAAGATTATCTTGACCAGAAGCGTTCTGAGAAAGGTATGTATTTCATTGAAGTAAACTTGTCCGTTGATTCTTCGTCTTGGGTATTGGATACCGGTTGTGGCTCACATCTWTGTAATGATTTGCAGCTAATGGCAAGAAGCCGAAGACTTGATGTAGGAGAGACCTACCTAAGGATGGGCAATGGAGCAAGAGTTGCTGCCGAAGCCATTGGGACTGTTTACCTTTCTGTTTTGAATTCTGATTATCAAGTTGTTTTGAACAAYTRTCTTTATGTACCGACTCTTATTCGAAACCTTATTTCTATTCCTGTTTTGGATTCTGAAGGTTTTTCTTTTGTATTTGGAAGTTCTGTTTGCTTGATACATAAGTATAATAAGGTAATATGTGAAGGACAACTGGTTAACAACTTATATGAATTAAATCTTAATGAAATACCGATTAACACTATTTCAGCAAAACGTAAAACTAATAGTCTAGACCCGGCACAACTTTGGCACGCTAGATTGGGCCATATTTCTTTAAGAAAGATGAACGAGTTTGCTTGTGATGGATTGTTCTCCTTGGAGGATGTGAAGTCACTTGGGACTTGCGAGTCTTCGGTTTGTGGTGAACTGCCGTTAAAATCACTTGATATCCAATTTTAACGTCGGTTTTGAGGAAACCATCGTAAAATAATCTTTTTAACGGCGGTTTTTGCCACAACCGCCGTTAAAAGTATTTTTAAGGCGGTTTTCAGTGAACCGCCTTTAATTAACAGCCTTAGAAAGCTGTTTCTGTAGTAGTGTAGCAATTTGCCTCAGAAGATGCCCCGTTGTTTGTGCAGAATAATATTGATTTAAGAACTTCTCGCTTATCATCTCCCAATCAGTCAATGAACCAGGTTCTAGGGATAGTAACCACGACTTTGCTTTGTCCTTCATGCTATAAGGGAAACAAATCATTTGTACCTCCTATTGGTTAAGGCCATTAACCCACAAATCTGTTGGGATTTGATGGTACCGTCGCGCAGCGGAAAACAAAAATTTTTAAATAAAAGGAATTTGAATCGAATTCAAATTGACGACGGCCCATTTTAATTTCAATTAATTCAAACAATGTTTTAATTGCTTTTATAAATGAAACAATTTGATTTTCGTAAAATCGAACGAGCATGATACGTTTTTATTAATCATATATATATAAATATATATAACAATTATATATATATATATATATATTAATATATTAAACATGTATATAACAATTATATATATATTAATATATTAATCATATATTTATAATTATATGTTATATACTACAATTACAAACATACATATATGTAATATATATATATGCATGCAACTCATATTACAGTAATATATATATTAACATCATTACATACATGTATCTTATATATATATATATATATATATATATATATATATACTATAATATATATATATATATAATATATATATATATATATATATATACTATTATATATTATTATATATATAT
This sequence comes from Phtheirospermum japonicum, assembly GCA_014905375.1. Classification (NCBI taxonomy): domain Eukaryota; kingdom Viridiplantae; phylum Streptophyta; class Magnoliopsida; order Lamiales; family Orobanchaceae; genus Phtheirospermum; species Phtheirospermum japonicum. The sequence goes on from BMAC01000081.1 coordinate 1,311,827, forward strand.
ATATATATATATATATATATACATCCAGCATACACACAATATATCATATATTATATATAGAGTACACAGCACATATACATCAATACACAGCACACACCATGTAAATCTCATACACAGCACCACACATGTATTATACATATATATATATATTTTATATTAACATCACAGCAACACACATATATATATATATAGAACATGAACCAGCTATTATACCTCGCGACGGAGGAGGAGCGACGCGACGGCGGCGAAGCGGTCGGAAGTCCGACGATGAAGCGGCAATAGGTAGCCCGGCTTGTGGCGACGAGGAATTCCGGCGCGGAGCAGCAGCGCTCGGGCTTGGCGTCACAGCAGCACGGCGGGTGGTTTCGGCGCGAGACGGCGCGGTGTTGCTCACAGCGGAGACGACGGGGCTGTCCGAGACACTGTCGGGGCAGCTGGTTCCCGGTACGGCTGTGACTACGGCCTGGTTCTAGGTTTGGCTGCGACGCGGAGGTAGTAGCAGCGGTCCGGCGAGCGTTCGAACGGCTCTGGCAAATCGGTGTCACACACCGTATCACCCGAC
>BMAC01000081.1:1316967-1337339 GCA_014905375.1 Phtheirospermum japonicum
TCGTTGTTCGAGACGAACAAACCGATAAGTGTGGGGTAGTTGTTTTGCATGTAATTGTTGTGTTTTTCTTAGTTTTTTATAATTAGGGTTTAGCTTTGTTTTTAGTCGTTTTGAGTCATTCTCGTTAGGTTTTCGGTCATTTCTCCATTTTTAGTATTGAAGTTTGATATATGCGTTTATTGATGACGATCCATGGGTTTTGAACCTAAATTCGTATGTTGTAGGTGGCACGAGGTATTGGACCGACGCTATAAGCTTGTTACGGAGCGAGTCGAGGCATTGAAACTCAAGAAACCGTGCCGAAAAGAGGAAAATCGAGCCAGGTCGACTGCCCGGATGACTGCCCGAGCGACTGCCCAGGGAGCCCGCAGTCGATCGACTGCCATCCAGGAAATCGACTGGAGGATCGACTGACCATCAGAGAGGGCTGCAATTTGGCAAGGCAGTCGATCGATTGGCTTTTAGTCGATCGACTGACCCTGAGAAAATCGACTGCGACCATCAAGAATCGACTGATCGACAGAGAGTTGCGATGCTCTCTGAAGAGCAGTCGATCGACTGCCCTTAGTCGATCGACTGAGCTGTCGATCGACTGGTCCTCAGTCGATCGACTGGATGTCCGGGACTTAAAGCGTTTTGACGAGCTTGCCCCCTTCTAATCACTATAAAAACCCTCCACTTGACTTATGAAGAGCATCCTCTCATTCCCCAACTCTTGCATGAGTTTTGGGATTAATTTTCTCTTTATTTTTCCTCTAGATCTACTTTCTCTCTCTTAGGTTTTAGATTTAATTTTCAAGCATTCCTTGGGTTTGTAAGCTCAAGATGAATCCAAATACTCCTTTGGATTAACACCTTCATTGTAATTCAAGCTTTGGATTCTCCATTTAATTTTAGTAAGCTTTCCTTTTAATTTCAAGCTTTATTCTTCATTTATGCTTTTTGCCTTAACTACTTGATTCCATGATGAAACTTGTGATTTGTCTATGAATTATAGATGAGTGACACATCTAGATTGTAGATCGGGTCCTTGATTATCATGACTTTGAGTTTTACTTATGCTTTATTTTGAATTAAATTTCCATGCATAGTTTTAAATTGAACTCTAGATCTACTCTTCGTTTCTCATTATTTTTCCAAAAGATTTGAACTTTTACGTCAACTTTTATTGCTCTTCACTTTGGTGCTTTCAATTTTTGTCAATTTGCATTATTTGAGTTTTCATGCATGGTAGTACATGGTGAAACTTTGCATTCTCTTGCTTGCTTTCTTTATTGCTTTGCATTTTCAATTAAGGCATACGACCGAGGCATCCGACCAACTTGCTATTTTAATTTCTAGGATAGTTTAGATATTTTATTTATTTTATTTTCATCTTCTTTTATTTTTCAATGCTTGAAACACGTTGAAACATGCAAATGGATTGAAGTCCGATAATACCGAGCCATGAACTCGTTGATTTATTTCAACACCACAAAAACTATAACTTCATCCAACAATCCATCAAGAAAAACTGGTTAGCCATCTCCGGAGAGTAGTTATGGTGGGGTCAAGCTTGCAAAAGTGTCTTGTAACGCTCCCACGTTTCATGAAATAGCTCTCCCTCAACTTTTCAAAGGTAGCACTACTAAAGAAACATGATTTAAAGGCGGTTATTTTTTCGGATTTAAAGGTGGTTTATGAACCGCCTTTGTATCCACCGCCGTAAATATTTACGGCGATTTTCAAAACCGCCTTAAAAAGTGGGGTTTTTTACGGCAGTTTTTTAAGAACCGCCGTAGAAAGTGATGCGTTTAAGGCAGTTTTAGAACCGCCGTAAATAACAACGGCGGTTCCAAAAAAAACCGCCGTATAAAGTATCACTTGCAACGGCGGTTTTTGAAAAATACTTTCTAGAAAGTCTTTTTAGAACGTATGTTTCACGATGGTTTTTAAAAATACCTTCTAGAAAGTCTGTTTTCCAGAACGGATATTAAAACATACCTTCTAGAAAGTAGTACAAAAGTGTCATAAGCAGATATCAGTCTAACCCTGGACCTGCCCATTGGAAGGCAGTGAAGGACATTCTCAAGTACTTACGAAGAACTAGAGATCTGTTCTTAGTCTACGGGGATGCCGAGCTGAAAATAGAAGGCTTCACGGATTCTAGTTTCTARTCRGATGTGGATGACTCAAGGTCAAATTCAGGATTTATATTTAAGCTCAACGGTGGTGCTGTGTGTTGGAAGAGTTCCAAGCAAGTCACGACGGCTGATTCCGTCACCGAAGCTAAGTATATTGCAGCATGTGATGCAGCAAAGGAGGCTTCTTGGATAAGGAAGTTCATCCAAGAGTTGGGTATATTTCCAAGTGCGGATGATGCAGTACAGGTATACTGCGACAACACCGGTGCCGTGGCGCAGGCCAAGGAAACGAGATCTCATCCGAAGTCCAGGCACGTATTGAGGAAGTATCACCTTGTTCGTGAGATTGTAGAGAGGGGTGAAGTCNAAAACTCATGCAAGAGTTGGGGAATGAGAGGATGCTCTTCATAAGTCAAGTGGAGGGTTTTTATAGTGATTAGAAGGGGCAAGCTCGTCAAAACGCTTTAAGTCCCGGACATCCAGTCGATCGACTGAGGACCAGTCGATCGACAGCTCAGTCGATCGACTAAGGGCAGTCGATCGACTGCTCTTCAGAGAGCATCGCAACTCTCTGTCGATCAGTCGATTCTTTATGGTCGCAGTCGATTTTCTCAGGGTCAGTCGATCGACTAAAAGCCAATCGATCGACTGCCTTGCCAAATTGCAGCCCTCTCTGATGGTCAGTCGATCCTCCAGTCGATTTCCTGGATGGTAGTCGATCGACTGCGGGCTCCCTGGGCAGTCGCTCGAGCAGTCATCCGGGCAGTCGACCTGGCTCGATTTTCCTCTTTTCGGCACGGTTTCTTGAGTTTCAATGCCTCAACTCGCTCCGTAACAGCTTATAGCGTCGGTCCAATACCTCGTGCCACCTACAACATATGAATTTAGGTTCAAAACCCATGGATCGTCATCAATAAACGCATATATCAAACTTCAATACTAAAAATGGAGAAATGACCGAAAACCTAACGAGAATGACTCAAAACGACTAAAAACAAAGCTAAACCCTAATTATAAAAACTAAGAAAAACACAACAATTACATGCAAAACAATTACCCCACACTTATCGGTTTGTTCGTCCTCGAACAACGAAAAGAATTGAGAGTGTACATGCAATGATCATTGTGTAAAAAGAAAAATTGTTGTGCTTATCCTTATTAATATGATGGGATTATCAACATAGACTCGCTATCGTCAAGCATTGCTCGTATTTCTCTTTCTCAAATGCAAGCCAACTCGATGACTTCCTCACAAATGGAATTTTGAGGGTGTTTGCTCAATTCACTCAAGTGTTTAGTATATAGGACGTGTTTACGCTCAAACCGGTCAATACATGCACTTTGTCAAGATTTCACAAATTGGACGTTCAAAATTGCTCGTAGTACATGACCAAAGAAGAATCGAAAGAGGTCTTTATTATGGGTTGTAATGTTGGCTCTTTGGTAAGGTATGGAATATTTGGGTAGAGTGGCTAATACACGATCAAACGTGATCAATAACACACAAAATCCTACTTTCTACAACTCGAAGCTTATAATCGCTTCACCTTTCCCAATTTACCAAACTCTCAATCAAAACTCTTTCTTCGTTCACACACTTTCCCGGCTTTTATTTCACAACACTTAGAAGCTCTATGAATTTGATTTTTTTTTACTAAAATTAGCCCTTTTTGGATTAGGCTTTTCACTTGAACGCACGCTTTATCACTTTTCGTGATTTGTGTTGGAGTATTATTCTTTTTTTTTTGTATAAGAAACTCAAAACCCGAAACCCACAATCGATTTCCCTCACATTTCTTGTCAACTAACGACATACCCTCTCACCTCATAATTTATGGAGACACAAGAGCTAAAATCGAGCTCGGCTAACAAGAAACGAGATAAAAGTTCAAGGGGGCTCATTTGGGATTTTTAAAGTAGCTTAAGTATATGGATATGGCCGGACAAAGGGTGATATATGTGCCTCGAGGTCATTTTCGAATTCAATCATGTACGAGCAAAATCAAACCTCCTCAATGCAATTTCCATAAAAATGCAAGCAAGCCGATAAATCACACAAGGCTTCTCACTAGTTTGCACCGAGTTTGGGAGCAAAATCAAAAGAGTTTTTAAAGATTTGCAATCTTTTCACGAGAAAATATTGATTATATATATATACGGATTTTAGACGAAGCACACAAATTCAACCCCTCACACAAGAGGCCATAAACATGCAAAAACTCGACAAGTAAACTATTCAAACTTCCAAGCATGTGGAGTTGTTCAACAATGTAATAACGACTCAAAAGACACAAAAATCGACTCAACCATATAAAAGCGCAAGTAGTGAGCGTCACTTCGCCAAGGCTCGAGTTAAGAATGACCAAACATGCTTGTAAACCCCGGACCCTAACCACCTACCCACCCCACACTTAAACAATGCAATGCCCTCATTGCATTTTAATGAGAATCAAGTAAAAGGGGTGTGAATAGAAACTCCCTCAACCGAGCGAGTTTGGGTCGAGCTCGGTGGGGTCCACCTAGAAAACAAGCAATTCAAGTGAAAATCAAGCATGGCAAGTAACTCCCGAATCCACGAATGCTACTCACTTATCCATTCGACCAAGGTTGGAGTCGACAAACAAAACCTAGAAAAGAGAATCACACGAAATTAAAAACACAAGGAAATATGTACATGAACTCAATTTTTTTTTTCAATTTTTCAAATGCTTTTGGATTTTCGTTTTAAGAAGAAAGAAAGTAAGAAAGAAAGAAAATAATAGAAATAAACGAGAAGAACTTGGGTTGCCTCCCAAGAAGCGCTTGTTTTACGTCACTAGCTTGACGTACTCCCTTTTCGATCAAGGTGGGAATATAATGGGAGGATCCACCAACACAATCTCCTCCTCGTCGGGAGGATCCACTCTTTGGAATGTCCTTGGCGCATTGCATAGCTCATATAAGATCCGCCAAAAAGAAACCATTCCAAATGGGCAAACGACACTCGTCTCGGCTAGGTCCTCGGGTGGGATGGTGATTTTAAAGTGACCCAAAGACTCATCAAAGAAACGATAGGAATAATGGTCGGCTAGCTTGTTCATCCTTTGATTGACAAACGGGGGACGGAAATGATCTTTCTTGGTAGCCGCTTTCAACTTCTTAAAATCGATCAACATCCTCCAACCCATTGTAGCCCTTATGGCCAACAACCCTTCTTCTTTATCCTTAAGAGCTAACAAGCCGCTCGTCTTGGGCACCAAGTCAATGGGCTTCACCCATTTGCTTTTGGACATTACGAACATCAAGCCCTCCAATAGCAACCTCCACATCCCGGCTCTCATCATATCATCAAAAATCAAATTCGAAGGGCTAAGTCTCTCATCCACTCCAGGTCTCCACTCAATAGCATCCTTAAGAGTTTTAAACCCTTCAACCATCCTCTTCTCCCCTTCTTCTCGGTCCGGATTGGCAAAGAGGATGATCGGTTGGCTCTCTTCTTTCTCTAAACAAACATACTCAAGGGGAAATAGAGGAGGCTTAAGCTCGGGCTTGTGCCTCCTCTCGGCCTCATCGGAAACTAACTCAAACAATCCACCGACCTTCTCAAGACACTCATCAAGCTCTTCAATTGTAGCATCACAACCTCCAACTCCCCCTCTAAAAAGTCGTCGTTGCCCTCAACAACACATAAAACATCTTTGTCACACAAGTCGTGGATACGTTGGAGCACAACGGATTTATCATGTAGAACAAGGGGCTCGACAACCTCGCAACAATCCTCAATATCAATGTCCGGGCCAACCTCCCCCTCATGGTACATATCCTCCATATAAGCTTGTTCGATCGACTCTTGAGCCACGTCCATACGTAAGCAAACCTCTAAGGATAAGCTTAATGGATAGAGTATAGGAGCATCGGGATTTTTTGCAAAATTGGGGAGGGTAGAATCGGGAAGAGTAAGAATACTCATAATAGAAACCACCTCTACCTCGGACGGTGGTACAAGCTCATTATCAACCACCCCACACTTATCGAGGATCGTGACCGTAAGAGGATGCGAAGGTTGGCTTGGCAATAATTCGTCCTCGTTAGTTTCAAGTAGCACGGCCATATCACTCTCCATTTGCGCGAATGTCGTGTGTATTTTGTCGGCCGTAGCGTCAAGAGCATCAAACTTAGCCTCAATTGAGGCCAATGTAGTGGTCAACGAATTCAATTCTTGCGAAATGGCCAAAAGAGTCAGATCGAGGAGTGGAATAGGAGCATGCACCGGAATATCGAGGGCGGGAGGGGCATTTTGGTCATTTGAGCTCAAACCTCCGAAGTACGCATATGGATCGGGATCATTAGTGCTATTGGTGGCATCAAATGGGTCATAATCAAAATTAGAAGTGACAGAACCATCATATAGGCCGGGATTCGGGCTCGGCATAGTCGGATAATATTGTGGAGCACCATAGCCACAAGAGTCGGAAGTTGGGGCGTGCATGTTCGGATAGGAGTATGGAGCTTGCACGTTCGGATAGGGATTTGGAGCTCCATAACCACCCAAGGAACCATTCACATTCGAGAAACTATCAAACCCGACATGGTTTGCACCATGCCCTCCCATGCCGGGTTGCCCGTATCCATATCCACCATTGGCAACGTGGTTTGCACCATGCCCTCCCACGTTGCCATACCCATTATACATCATTCCACTCCCAACATGGTTTGCACCATGCCCTCCCATGTTGGGAATGCATTCACCATAGCTATACGAACCTTGCATACTAAAAAAAATGTCAAAAACAAAAGAAAGCTAAAAACACAATGAAACTACAACTAAATCGAAGACCTTAACCAAGCCGAGTCGCAACGGTGCCATTTTGAAGTTATAGTTTTTGTGGTGTTGAAATAAATCAACGAGTTCATGGCTCGGTATTATCGAACTTCAATCCATTTGCATGTTTCAACGTGTTTCAAGCATTGAAAAATAAAAGAAGATGAAAATAAAATAAATAAAATATCTAAACTATCCTAGAAATTRAAATAGCAAGTTGGTCGGATGCCTCGGTCGTATGCCTTAATTGAAAAYRCAAAGCAATAAAGAAAGCAAGCAAGAGAATGCAAAGTTTCACCATGTACTACCATGCATGAAAACTCAAATAATGCAAATTGAYAAAAATTGAAAGCACCAAAGTGAAGAGCAATAAAAGTTGACGTAAAAGTTCAAATCTTTYGGAAAAATAATGAGAAACGAAGAGTAGATCTAGARTTCAATTTAAAACTATGCATGGAAATTTAATTCAAAATAAAGCATAAGTAAAACTCAAAGTCATGATAATCAAGGACCCGATCTACAATCTAGATGTGTCACTCATCTATAATTCATAGACAAATCACAAGTTTCATCATGGAATCAAGTAGTTAAGGCAAAAAGCATAAATGAAGAACAAAGCTTGAAATTAAAAGGAAAGCTTACTAAAATTAAATGGAGAATCCAAAGCTTGAATTACAATGAAGGTGTTAATCCAAAGGAGTATTTGGATTCATCTTGAGCTTACAATCCCAAGGAATGCTTGAAAATTAAATCTAAAACCTAAGAGAGAGAAAGTAGATCTAGAGGAAAAATGAAGAGAAAATTAATCCCAAAACTCATGCAAGAGTTGGGGAATGAGAGGATGCTCTTCATAAGTCAAGTGGAGGGTTTTTATAATGATTAGTAGGGGGCGAGCTTGTCAAAATGCTTTAAGTCTCGGACATCCAGTCGATCGACAGCTCAGTCGATTGACTAAGGGCAGTCGATCGACTGCTCTTCAGAGAGCATCGCAACTCTCTGTCGATCAGTCGATTCTTGATGGTCGCAGTCGATTTTCTCAGGGTCAGTCGATCGACTGCCTTGCCAAATTGCAGCCCTCTCTGATGGTTAGTCGATCCTCCAGTCGATTTCCTGGATGGCAGTCGATCGACTACGGGCTCCCTGGGCAGTCGCTCGGGCAGTCGTCCGGGTAGTCGACCTTACTCGATTTTCCTTTTTTCGGCACGGTTTCTTGAGTTTCAACGCCTCGACTCGCTCCGTAACAGCTTATAGCGTCGGTCCAATACCTCGTGCCACCTACAACATACGAATTTAGGTTCAAAACCCATGGATCGTCATCAATAAACGCATATATCAAACTTCAATGCTAAAAATGGAGAAATGACCGAAAACCAAACGAGAATGACTCAAAACGACTAAAAACAAAGCTAAAACCTAATTATAAAAACTAAGAAAAACACAATAATTACATGCAAAATATTGGACCATGGAAAAAGGGAAGTTGAAATAGCGGCAGGAGGAGACTTCGGTGATTTAACGGCCTCCGAGGCAAGACGAGTGTTGGAGAAGCAGAGAGAAGAGTCTAGATAAACCAACTCTCGACCTCGTAAATTAAAAGTTAATGAGATATCCATCCTCGATCCTGATATAGATGACGGCAAATTAGTCAAGGCGAAGTGGGAGGAAACATTTGATGAGAAATTAGCAGCTTGGAAAGCCGAGCGGGCGAGCAAGGCCTCTTCAAAGAAGATTGCTGTGACGTGTCACCAATGCGGATCCCCCGAACATTTAGCAGACATGTGCCCGCTTAACAGTGAACAGCACGAAGACGTTAACGCCCTCAAGAATTCTTCTAATCCGGGACAGCAACCCGCTAGGAGATTCAACGAGCAACGTGATTCTCCCCTTTTTAAGTGGGGCCCAGGAAACCCAAATTATATGCCACCTGATCCGCAATACCCACCACCACATGCGCAAGCACCATTGCCACCACCTCAAAATAATTCCCATATGCTGGGGCAGGTGTCTACTATAGCTCAAACTAATGATCAGCTATTGGTTTGGCAGCAGAATCAAGTGGCCGAGACTATTAAAAACTGGGATGGACTCACGCAAGTTCGAAATGAGATCACTGACATGAAAAAGGCTATTCTTGATAATACAACTGGGCAAAGGAAACTAGAAACAGTAATAGGCCAATTAGGGCTCTCAGATGAGAAGGGTAAACTTCCAAGCCAGGTAGAACAAGTGTCGGCGGTTCATGTCCCGTGGAAATAAGATCGACAACGGAATAGTTGACCAAGATGAGGAAGTAAAAGTCAAGGACAAAAAACCAATTCCTAGCACGGAAGATGTTTCTAACCCAGTAGATCAGCTGCATAAATCCTCTAATAAATATGTTCCTGGATCCATTCAAGGGACGACTCCGAATGATGCCCTTGGCAAGGACGATGTTCTTAAAACATCACAGCCAAAGCAATTGATGACACCGATCAAGGATGCTATCCGTTTTCCAAGCCGTTTGCGTCCAGCTAAAGAGAAAAAAAGATTCATGGAACTATACAACCTATTGAAAAACGTCAATATTAACTTGACACTTTTGGAGGTAATCAAAACAATGCCCGCCTATGTGAAATTTTTCAAGGAACTTGCTTCAAGGGAGAGACGCTTGGAGACAAATCAGTATGTAACATTTCCAAAGGAAGTAAGCGCAGTTTTCAAGAAGCCATTACCACCTAAGGAACTCGATCCTGGAAGTTTCTGCATTACTATTTCCTTGACTAATGGACAAACAGCAAAAGGAATATTGGATCTTGGAGCAGGAATTAATCTAATGCCTTATCAACTATATCGAGAATTTGATCTTGGGCCACTGAAGCCGACAACCATGCGACTACAGTTGGCCGATCGCTCAATTAGGCTACCTTTGGGGATGGTTGAAGATGTTTTAGTGCAGGTTGGAAAGCTGGTAATTCTGGTTGATTTTGTGATTTTGGAAGTTGGCAAAGTGCCGACTGTGAGAATGAGGCATACCATTTTATTGGGGCGACCGTTTATATCTACCACCCATACTTTGATTGATGTTCACAAAGGAAGAATGACAATGACCGTTTTTGGCGAATCAGTGACGTTTTCTCTGAAAGATATTCAAAACACTCCTACCCCTGCCATGCAAGATGATTGTTCGTTCTTTGATCCCGTTGCTTCATGCATTCACGAGCTAAAAGGAGTCGCGGTTTTGGACGAATTGGGCGACGGGTACGACGCCGGATTTCTGAGAAAGGTGGGGGATACACTAAAAGTTGATTTAAGTGAGAAGTTTGATGAGTTTGACAACGAGAAGAGTTTAAGTGGGGAGGATTTGATCGAGTTGCTAGGAATCGACATAAGTGATATTATTGAAGAATTACAAGATAAATTGGATGTGAAGAACAAAGCACCTAAGATCGAGCCAAGGGTGAAGTTGAAGCCACCAACAAATCATTCGAAGTACGATTCCCTCGACCCGAATAATAATTCTAAACGTGCAAAGAACAAGGGTGAGGCATATAACAACGATTGGACGAAGAATGAGAAGAAATTGAAGGAAGCTAACAACAAGAAATTCAATGGTATGCGGTACGATATTGGTCAATTAGTGTTGTATAATCATAAACGTAAGTTCGATCCGAAAGCCAACCTCAATTCAGCGTGGAGTGGACCATTTTTGATAAAAGAGATGGATGAATATGGAGTAGTCACTTTGTACAATGAGAACGAAAAGTCAACCTTTTAAGTCCACAAGCACAGAACGAAAAGTCAACCTTTTAAGTCCACAACCTTTTAAGTCCACGAGGTCGCAAGTTGTTGGAGTTTGGAGATCCACCGCACATTTTGAATTAAACGAACAATATAGCGTCGAGCAAGTGACGTTAATAGTTGCGCTTCTCGGGAGGCAACCCGGGCTTTCTGTATCCTTTTGTATTTTAATTCAGTTTATTTCATGTTTAATTTTCATTTTTATCTTTTTAGAACAGAGGGAAGAACTCGAACGAGGAGAATTGATCAATCGAGCGAAGGAAAAGTCGATGCATCATGGCTTGCATCGACCGACGCAGCCATGGACTCGGCGTTGATGCAGAGACAGTGCCCGCATCGCCCGACGCCTGGGCGACGCACTGCCGACTCAACATTCCCGCCCGCGTCGACGCTGAGACTTGCTCGCGTCTGTCGACGCGGAGTCGACACAACTATCGAAGAATAGCTCTCTGTCGCATTGATCTGGCTCGCGTCGGTCGACGTAGTGTCGACGCGAACACAAACCTGGCCCAAAAGCATTTAAAAACATGGATTTTGCCCCGCACTACTACAGAAACAGCATTCTAAGGCTGTTAATTAAAGGCGGTTCTCTGAAAACCGCCTTAATAATACTTGTGCCTAAAACCGCCATTAAAAAGTCATTTTACGGCGGTTCCCTCAAAACCGACGTTAAGATTTGATATCAGCTGATTTTAATGGCGGTTCACTATGAACCGCCGTAAAAGTTACACATTTTACGGTGGTTTTTTAAACATAACATCATGATCCCGTGGCCACACTTCACTTTCCTATTAAACCCGTCCCTTTTTCCCTTCTTCCTCAACTTACATCCTCAATCTTCTTACCTTCGTCCATAATTTCTTTCTTTCTTCAAAAAAAAAAAATTCTTGCACTCCAACGCCTAATTAACCGACCACCCAGAAATTAACCAACATTACCCAGCAAGTGAATGCCTAATTCCACCTCCCATCTCTCATTCAAGCTAATTTCTCCAAAATGGGCTACGTGGGATTGGTGCAATTTTCCAGAAATGGGCTAGTTTCGAGCAACGATTTGTCGAGGTACTTCGCTAGAACTCATTGATATATATATATATATATATAATTATTGCTTGGTTGTGTTGGGAAGGTTTTGGTTCAAGATTTACTCAAGTTCATAGTTAGTTGAACACGCACGCCAAGTGTTCGACGAATTTCCCTAAAGAACCAAAGGGTTTTATTTTCAAGAATTTTCACTCCTTTTTAACTTAGTTTCGATCCATAATGTCTCGGGCTGGAAAAGCAAAGATATTTCGGGGAAATACGGAGGGCCATTTCCGATTTATGACAAAAACGAAGGCAAATTCTTTGAAAATATTCAAGGATAAGAATTCGCATCCCATTGAGTTATTAACGTAGACGATATCGAGGAGCAAGCATTAGAAGGCTCGGGGCATCATGCCGATCTTTCCCGATACGTCAATGGCCTCGGTTGCGGTTATTTTGCTTGGATGAACCTTCCCAGTTTTCGCGAGCTAATGCTCGAGTTGCAACCTTAAAGATTTGCAATGACGAGACATTTACTTGTAGGCTAGGTGGAAACGAAATCTATGTGGATGAGGAGATTTTTGGTTTCCCGACCGAACGGGACCACCCAATTGGCGTCCAAGGTTTCAACTTAGCCTCATTTTTGGTGATAACCGGGGGCAACACGGGAGATTGCAAGCGATTCCCGTGCTCAAAAATTCAAGATGATGCCCTTTACGTAACTTACAAAATCCTAGACCACATCATCTTATGTAAAAACGAGGCCACGTACGCGACCAAGGCCGAGTTATTTATTCTTCAATATCTTGTTAACGGTCGTCGACCCCGGCTTTACCCATTGATTTTGAGCGGACTTTAGAATGTTACAAAGGGTACGCCGGGCAACAAATCGCCCTTAATCTCCTTTGCACCATACATTACCGGCCTAGCCCGTCACTTCGGGTTCAATCCGGCCGAGCATGGACTTCGACCACTCGGGACATCTCCACTTTCTTTGACACGTGCCCCTGCACCCCGAGTGCGATCCACTACTCATGGAGGATCCTCGTCTCGACTGAGTGACGAGGTTGGCGATGCAACTATGGAGCCGGCCCCACATACCAATTCGAGCCCAAGTCCCGATTGGGGCCAATTTTTTGAGGATAATAGAGCATTTCAGTTGAAGATGTTCGACAAGCTCCAACTAATCGACAACAAGATAGACACGAATCACGAGCAAAACCGACGGAGCTTGAGAAAGATGCGAGCTCGTATTTCAATACTCGAGGAGCGATTTGAGGCAGCATTCCCCCAGCCCGGCATGGACGTCGATGAAGTTCCCGAGGATGATGGATCCCGCGAGTTCTGAAATCTTTGTATCATTATTTTTAATTTTCAAAAAAAATGTTAGTTTCTTTCCTTTGCTTTTATTTGTTTTGTTTTTCTCAGGACATTAAATATCACGTACGTTGAAGCGACGGCCAATTGCACAAATCAACGAGTAGCTGCTTTGCCTTTTACATTTTCAGGGATGTTTCCTTTTCCTTCCTCTTTTTATTTTTGGATGTATTTGTGGCAATCAGGAGATTGCCGGAATTTTTAGAGAGGGGGGTGGTCGAATGTGAATTTTATTGCTTAATTGTGTAATTTTTAATATTTGTCCTGTAATGTCTAAATTTTTAACTTGATTAATTGCTATTTCTGCGCGATATTGTGTTTGTATAGCTTGCATGTCGGAGTTAATTAAGTATGATTTGATGTTCTTGTCTTTGAGCGTGTATAAGTGCATAAATTTTCTTAAAAAAGATTATTATTTATATATTGTAAAATGGTACTTGGACGTAATTGATTTCGCAAAACCTTAAAATTAGCGTCAATTCAGATCTTTTTCATGCAAAAAGCCAGTGAGTAGCCTGAGTGTTTATCATCATTGGATGTGCTTGAATAAGTTTCAGTTTTGATATCTCTTTGAAACCGTTGTGTATAGTTGACTTTGAAAATGACGTTAAGGCACAGAAAAAACCATATTCTGGCCGTATCAATATATTTTTAGCCACTATAAATTCCGAATGAGCGAATCATAGCCAAATAATTCATTTCCATTAGCCATGAGTGATTTTATTGAGTCGACCCCTACTAACCCATTAAAAGCGTGGGGTAGGAGTTAGTTATTTTTATTGGTTAGTTGTGTTTTGGAAATTTTATTAGGGATTTATGAATTTTTGTAATTAAGGACCACCATCTGAAAAAAGAAAGAAGAAAAATACCCCATAACAAAATTATAATATGGGGGAAATAATAAAAAGGGAAGAAGAAAAAGAAGGATGGTGAGTCAAGTTGAGTAGAGTTAAGTCATTGCCATGCGTTAATGAAGGCTTATGTTTTATTATTTATCTTATTAAGAAGCCTAATGTTCAAAAGGCAAATAGTTGAGTTTTAATAAGGAAGCACATTATAAGCTTCAATTTTGATTGAGTGGTTTGAGCTACAAGTCAGTTTTAGAGTATCGAGTTGAGAAATAGTCTATGTTTAAAGGGTACGTTATGAGTGTTTAGTGAGGTATTTTTATTTTTGGAACAAGGTGAAGCAAATTGCTTTGTGATTAGATTAGGTTGAGTAAGTTATTGATCATGTTAGATCGTGAGTTATTCACACGACTTTTATATTCCACACCCGTCCAAAGAGCCTTACGTTACAACTCGAGAAGACCTTTTTTGATTCTTAGTTTGACAACACATTTAATTTGCGATTGAAAAGAGATTGATTTTCGGTTCTTGTTTATTGTACTTGTATTTGTATGATTTGAGTGTATACACGTCCTATGCAGCAATGCTTGAGTGCTTTTGAGTGAACACCCCTATATATTACCCTTTTGAGAGGATGCATGAATTTGATTTTGGAGCGACAATGTAATAAGGGTGGAGTGTTTGACGTTGCATGACTTGTATCTATATTTTCAAAATTATTTATGTAGAACGACATGACTCATTGCTTGAGCTGATTTTCATTCTAAGTTATACTTTGAATCTAACTTCTGTTCGAGGACGAACAAACCAATTAAGCGTGGGGTAGTTGATTAGTACGTATTTGTCCTTATTTTTATTTGTATATTAGTTAATTTTTCTTATTGTTTTTGGTATAAGTTGTATAGTTTAAACTTAATTCCGTATTTTTATACTTCCAGCTTATTTTACCGTATTTTGATCGTAATTGATGAGAATAGGTGATTATTCGTTGTTTTTCACCTTACAGCTAAGTAACCGGAAGAGTTCAGAGCGTAAATAGATGAAGTTTGATTTTCGAGAGTCGAGAACGAGCTTTCCGGTGAAAGAGTAGCAGAAAGATCGAGAAAATGAGACGTACAACGAGTAACGTCAGTCGACGCGAGAGCCGACGCTATGTTGATGCAATTCTGCCCACGACGCTCGACACTATGTCGACGCTAAGCCAACGTAACTCTCTGTTGCGTCGATCCATGAACGCATCAGTCGATGCCTCTGTTCAGTCAACACAAGCGCACCGGCAGCGTCGACGCCGAGCCCCTGTCCGCGTCGGTCGATGCGAAGTCGACGCCCGCTGCTGAAATGCATTTTTAGGTTTTCTTGTGCGCCAAGACATGCAATAACTATAAATGCCCTTCATATATCGGATTTCCAGAGGACACACGCCATCCTAGGGTATTTAGGCTTAGAATAAACATATTTCCACATCTCATAACAAGATTTCAAGACCTAGATCAAGAATCGAAGAACGGCGAGTCCAAGGCTTCAATTTTACATTCGTGATTCAATTTTCGTCCAAGATCAACGTTTTTTCTTCGGAGTAGCTGGAGATTTTCATCGCTTTTACTAGTTTCAATAAGTTTTCTAAGCTCTTTATTGCTTTCTTAGTTAATTCTAGGGTTAGATAAATTGTTCTTGATTTACTTTATGCTCGATACTTGGGATATTTTGGATAATTTAGTTCTTAATCTTTCGGTTTTTAAATTGTGTTTATTTCATGCTTGGATATTGGATAGTTGAATTCAAGTTATTATGCAATTAGGTTCATATTATTCAACTCCATTTTTAAGATTCATGATAGTAATTGCTTTAGGTTATTCGATATTACTTATGCTTTATAGATCCGTTGTTGCTACTTATTCTATTTGATTAAGTTTGATTATTTCTTTTAAATTCTAGTTGGTAATTTAGTTTAAGATAATTAGTTGAATTTGTTTTAAATTTAATATTGCTTTAGTTTTTAATAATTAAATCAAAACTTCAAAAAATCCCAAATTGTATGAATTATATGTTTAATTGTGATTGAGAAAAACATCTAAGAGACCGAACAGTTGTCCTCGAGAGATCAACACGAGTCAACTTCCCACCCTACAAGCTCCCTCGTTCTCTTGCGAGCAAGCTTGCCTGTTTAAAATTAAAATATATAAAAAGGGGTGCACAAAAGTTTGGTTCAGGTATGAGAGTGCACTGTACCATTCACAAGAATATCATGAATCAATTCAAGCGACTGATGGTTGAGGGGAAAATATATTCAGTTAAGGATCTTTTAGTTGAAAATAATACTTTGAAGTATAAGACTAGCATCGCTAAGCACAAAATACGCTTTCATGGGAAGGCAAAGGTCTTCATGGTTTTCCCCAAATTTATGTATGATTTTAAGAGTTATGGAAATTTTGTTCATGTTGACGCAATTGATGTGACAATGGTTTTTGGTATGAAGTTATTAATATTTCCATTGATTATTTGCTATAATGTTTCCTTGCCATGTTTGATTTTTATTTTAATGTACTTTTCATTTGCTTCATCATCTAAATGTAGATGTTATCGGTAAAGTTGTCGGGAGACAAGATCTGAAAACGAAGGATTTTAACGGACGCTCTGCCCATTTTATTGAGATCATCTTGGAGGATTTGAGGTATTTTCTTAAACGAATTTTTAGAGAATTTAATATGCAAACCGCTTAAATATTTTTTTTCTATTGATCCGAATATGGGCACATGCAAACTGATGTTTTATGCCAGTTAAGTATGAGTAAATATGTGTTAAATATGAGTTATGTACCTATTAACTAATTTAATACAATTTTAATTTCCTACATCTAGAAACTATGATGTTTGACGTGATTTATTTTATTTGTTGTACCAATGCACAAATTTGTTGTACTTTATGGGAGAACATGGCTGATGTTATAACCCCTTGGACAATTCTCAGTCAGAACCTTTGGTTTTGATATTATAGATGTGTCGAGCTAAGGTCTTTAAAGGTGATTTTTCTTTTTTGCGATATAATTTATTTGCATGATTTTCTTGGTTTAATTATGCTAAAAAGTTTTTCTGATTTTTTTTATTAATCAATTTGCAGATATTGTCAAGATTAGCAACACATTTGATGTATCAGAGTTGATTTTAGATGATAATGTTGAGGAGATCAAGGAATCTATATATATATATATATATATATATATATATAGAAAGGCTAGCGTTTCTAAAAATATTTTTTAAAATTTTCCCGCCCATTTTACTTACTATTTGTAGTATACATATTTATTATTTGTATAATTATTTATGTAAATATTCTTTTGGAGATTATGATTTATGTAAAAAAATTATTAAATATATAGAAGAATTATATATACTTATAAATAAAATATGAGAAAAATAAAAATAATATAATTTTTTTGAAGAAAATATAAAATATAAAAATTTGTTTAAAAAAAATATATAAATATATGTAAAGAATCAAAAAAGCAAAAATAAAATATAAATATTTTCAAATGCTATAAATAAAATTAAAAATATTAATGAAATCATATGGATAAAAATATAAGAACTTATAATCAAACTATAAATATTTATTTAATAAATATGAAAAAAAATCCGAAAACTCAACAATCATATAAAATTAAAGAGAAAACTCATAAAATAAGTTAAGTTAACTCAAAGATTTCATAATTAGATTTTATAAAATTATTAAATAAATTTAAAAATAAAAAAGAGAATCGATGAATATATAAAATAAAATAGAAAAATAATAATATCAACTACAAAAATATTGTGTGTGTGTATGTATACGAAATCTGAAAAATAAAATATAAATATAAAATATATAATTTATAAATAAATCTAAATAATTAGTTTATAAATTTGCAAAACCCAAAAAAGTAAATCAAAATATAAATATGTCAAACGATGTCAAATAAATTTATTTTCATTATAAATAAAATATAAGAACTTATAATTAAATTACAAATATTTATTTAATAAATACAAAGAAATAGAAAACAAACCAGAAAGTTGCTAATATTATAAAATTAAATATGAGTTCATAGCTACAAAAAGTACCATTAAATTATAAAAAATTATTAACTAAATATAAAATCTAAAAAAATCAAAAATTACAAGAAATATAATACAATAAAAAATTGAAAAAAAAATGAACAACAAAAATATAGAAATTCATAATTTGTTTTTAAAAAATTATTTAATAATTTTTTGTCAAAAAAAAGAAAAAGAAAAAAGATAGTATGAGTACAACCAGAAAATTGATGCAATGAAGATAAAAAAAATAAAAAATAAAAGTTGGTAACAAGAATTTGTCTTTTCTTCCATAATTTTATTTGTTGGCCGGACCAGGTGATACGAGTATAAACCTAATAGCGTCATATCTTTCGATTTTCTATATGTGACTCAAGTAAAACTCGGATGACCCAAACTTTGACCTTGAACGTGTCACAAACTTGACAATGACACTTCTTTTTTTTTCGTTTTCCTAGAAAAATTAAAAATTTATATTATGAACATAAGTGAAAGGTAAATAATTTTATACAATTATTTGATTAAGATTGAAGTCAAGATTATATGTGGGTAGAACATATAATTGATTATATAATTGTATAACATAAGAATTCGATACATTATTTTAAAACTTTTAACTAAATAATTATTTATGAACATTTGTATATTAATAATTTGTGACTAATTACTACATCTTTAAGTATTTTTAACATTAGAAATCCATACATAAATGAGTTATTACTCTTGGTTATATAATTACTTTCGTATAACTTAAATCTATATATAAATTTTAGTTTATTTATCGGATTCATCAACCGACTCGATGACTTGGTGGTTAAATTACTCAGTGTCTATCCCGAGTCAATTATCGGGCTGATTTTAAAAAAATAACTATAATAAAATAGAATACAGAGGCCCTCAATTAAAATTCTAATATGATGCCTCATTTATTTGGTATTTCTTTTTTCATTTTCTTAGTATTTTATATATTTTTACAATATTTATATTTTTTTTATTTTCTAGATTTAGGAGATAATTTTTATAATACAACATTAATTAAGTATATTACTTTCTGTTTTAAAATATTTTAAGATTTATTTTATTATATTTTATAACTTCTTGATCTTTGTTATTGTTTTATATCAACTTTCAATAGATAAAAATCTATTTAAAATCAACTTTTATATATTTATTTTATTTTATTTATCACTATCACCAATTTATTCTTTCAATGTCTTTAAAATAAATATTTAGAAATTAATGATAATTTTATTATATTTTTACCCGATTTCAAAATAATTTTATATTTATATTATAATATTTATATTTATATTTCATTTTATTTTAGAAATTATTAAGAACTATTAAGAATCAAAACATATGTGTTATATTTATTTAACTAAATTCATATTTTTCTGATTACTTTATTATTTATAGCCTTTTAAGTGTGTTTTGTTAGTTTTAGAATTTAGTAAATGATTATTCAGCATTTAAATTATTTTTAATTTTATTCTATAAAAGTATTGTGAAATAAGATTTATATTATATTATTTAAACTATTATTATCTTCGTATTTTTTTTATTTTTAAATTATTTGATAAATATTTGTATATAAAATATATTTCTTATATATATTTAGCATATTTCATATTCTTTTATGATTTATTTTATTATTTTATAATATTTCTTTGTTTTTCTTATTATTAAATAATTATTTAGAATTCATAATATTTTAATTCAATTATAAATTATTTTATGATTTATTTTATATTATTTATAATATATATGGTTTTTGTGATTTTTTTAATTTTAATTTAATTAATATATATTTATAATATAAATACAATTCTTTGTATTTCTTTAGTTGATTTTATATACTTTTTTAAATTTATACTACAAGTATTATATTTTTATTGGTTAAAGGTTTATTTGCTAATTGTATTATTATGTTGATATAAAATATATCTAAAATAAAACATATAACAAAGTACGACTAAAGTACAACTAGATTATTCGGTTGTACTTAAGTTGTACTCAAACAATGAATTATAACATAATCTAATGATAAAATTTGAGATACATGTTGACAAACAAGTACAACAGATACCGATAATTAGAAAAGCCTAAATTTATTATAAGATCTTCACTTTGTGTTTGAATACAAAGACTAAACAAAGAGATGGAATCAATGATTTGTAATAAAAGTGACTAATATGATTGTTTCGCAACTAACTAAATGGGAGAGTTTGAAACTATTGCCATGTGATGATAACAAGTTAAATTATAATTTGACGTATAATTTAGTCTTTAACCAGTGAAGAGGTTCCAAGCGGGCTAAGTCCGCTTCCGGCCGGATCGAACCCGAAGTGACG
>BMAC01000081.1:1347503-1358245 GCA_014905375.1 Phtheirospermum japonicum
AGATCGACAATGGCATAGAGAACCAAGACGAGGAGCTAGTCCCTAAACCGGTGGACAAGCTACATAAATCCGCCAATAGATATGTTCCTGGTTCCATTCAAGGGAAAATTCCGAACGACACCTCTGGCATCGATGAACCGCCGCAACCGAAGCAAACAACGATGCAGTATAAGGATGCTGTTCCTTTTCCGAGCCGATTACGTCCAGCGAAGGAGAACAAGAAATTCATGGAGCTGTACAATCTCTTGAAGACTGTGAATATAAACCTGCCACTTTTAGAAGTGATCAAGACGATGCCCGCCTACGTCAAGTTTTTTAAGGAACTTGCTGTCTTCTCCTCTCCTCTATGTGTCTCCCCAGATCCGTAGAAAATGAGGTTTTAAATAGATATTAGGAGTCTTGGCGCACAAGAAACCCTAATTTCCGAATTCTGGGCCGCCGCGTCGACGAAGCGTCGACTGACGCGAGCAGGCGCTCGGCGGATGTCGGCAGTCTCGGTCGGCAGCGCTCGGCAGGTCTGGTCAGCAGGTGCGCGCGTCGGCTGGCAGGTGCGTCGACGTTGTGCGTCGACATCAACGCTTCAGCAGCTAGCGTCGACGTTGCGTCGACCTTGGTGCGTCGACATCGACGCTTCAGAACTTAACGTCGACGTAGCGTCGACCTTGGTGCGTCGACATCGACGCCTCAGAACGTTACGTCGGCAAAGCGTCGTCCTTGCGTCGACCGATGCGGGCCATGGCTCGCTGGCACGGCTCGCGTCGACGGTCGCGTCAGTCGACGCGACTAAGCGTCGGTCTCCTTTTCTCGATCGTTTGCTACTCGTTTCACCGGAAAGCTTGTTCTTCTACTCTTGAACATCAAATTTCGTCTTTTACGCGCTAAACTCTTCCGGTTACTTAGCTGTAAGGTGAAAAACAACGAAACATCACCTAATTGCATCAATTAAGATCAAAATATGGTAAAATAAGCTGGAATTATAAAATTACGGAATTATGCTTAAATAATCCAACTTATACCAAAAACAACTATAAAAATAAACTAAAAAACTAATAAAAATAAGGACAAATCTACTCTAATCAAGCTGAATTTGTGGTGGAGAATCGAAGGAGGTGCAGTATTTTGAGGTGTAGGGTTTAAGGATAATATTGACATTGTTGTGATAACATTTTTAGCTGGGTGAACTAATAAATTAACGAGGTGCGTATATCCACGCCCTTTGTTTTAAATTTGCTTGTGTTGACCAGTAATCGTGAGTTGAGTATTTTAAGTTATTATATTACATTAATTAATAAATACGATTATACTTACATCAAATGAATTTACACTATCCATTTCAATTCGCTCCATGCATCGCACGGGTTAAGCACTAGTTTAAAAAAAGGTCTAAACTCTTTTAAAACTCTTTCACCATTAGTTTATTTTTAAAAAACTACTATATCAATCACTTGCTTAATAAATTTCTACTATTTATTACAGCATAAAGCAAGTCGGTGGCCCATCCCATTCGATTAGTTTTGTTGATGCACCATCTAATCGATCAGACGTTGATGATTTTGCAAGTGGTGATGTAGATATAAAAACTCTAGATCATCTTTATGATGGCGTGCAGGTGAGATCAATATATATATATATATATATATATATATTACTTTAATATCAATCAATCTAATTTTTTAATTATTGTTTTTGAATATTATTACAGGTTGGGAGCTTCTGGGTTTGCGCTATTATTGAGTCAATTACTGGTAATTGGTGGTATCTCTCATGCCCACAATGTACCAAGGGTCTAACTAAGACTGGCAGAATTGATTCTACTAAGAAGCTTTATTGCGAAGCATGTGATGACTGGTTTGAGTGTGGTACGTTCAGGTTTTTTTATATCATATTATAGGTGTTGGTTAAGTTTTCATTATTTAGAATTCACGAAATTGAAATTTGCATTTCTTGGGATAGGTATAGGATCCGATTTGAGGTATCTGACAATTCCGCAACAACATCCTTTCTGTGCTGGGACAGAGTTTGTGAGCAATTGGTTGGAAGGAATTGCTATAGCCTAAGGAGTGATTTTATTGAGGTATCTTTTATATATTTCAAAATATTGGCACCTTGAAGAAAATTAAGTGTATTTATTCACAATGTATATATATGATTCACAATTAACATTTACTCTGGTTTATCCTAAAGGGGAGACGGTAACTCAATACCTGATGAGTTGTACGCATTGATGGACAAGGTGCTTTTCAAAATCCAAGTGAAGGCTTCTCAAATAAATACTGCAGGATCGTATTCAGTTGTCAAAATATCTATGGATTCTAAATTGGTTGCACGATATGGTTGATTTTTATTAGAGAGCCAGGTGTTATATCATTCTTAATATTTTTTATGCTTAATGTTTTTTAATTCAYCATCCTCGAATTTATCACTAATGATCATACATCTATCTATTTTATAGTTATATCRTTCTTMATATTTTTTATGCTTAATGYTTTTTAATTCATCATCCTCGAATTTATCACTAATGATCATACATCTATCTATTTTATAGTTATATCGTTCTTAATATTTTTTATGCTTAATGCTTTTTAATTCATCATCCTCGAATTTATTACTAATGATCATACATCTATCTCTTTTATAGGAGTTCGATTTTATGTCTAAGCTTCAAAGAGAAATGAAGAATAAAAAGGTATATATTTCTATAAATGCATCAAAGATATTGTGAACGCGACAATAAATGCATCAAAGATATGGAAAGATTGTAAAGTTCTTAGATTGACTAAGAACATGCGACTTCAGAGTCTCGGCGGAACCAAAGAGTATGCAGAGTTGGTGCAATTTGCCGAATGGATCGCGAACATTGGGGATGGAACCATCGGATGGGCAGATGATGGTTGTGCCACTATCGATATTCCTGGTGATATTTTACTCCAATCATCTGGAAATCAAATCGCAACCATTGTAGACAGTACCTTTCCAATGTTTAGAAATTCCATAGATGATCCGACATACTTGAAAGATAGGGCTATATTGGCACCAACCATTGATGTTGTTGAGTCAATCAATGAATATATGATGTCTTTKAACTCTTMTRAGGGTYACACATATTTAAGTTCTGACAGCACATGCAAATCTGAAGCTAGCGTTGATTTTTTGCATGATTTGAATACACCGGAGTTCTTAAATGGGATAAAATGTTCTGGCGTTCCTAATCATGAATTGCATTTGAAGGTAGAGACTCCTGTCATGCTTATGAGAAACATATACCATTCCATTGGTTTATGTAATGGTACGAGATTGGTGGTTACCAAACTTAACACTCATGCACTCGAATGTAAGATTCTAACAGGATCTAATGAGGGGAAGAAGGTGTTGGTTCAACGAATGACACTTACTCCATCTGATCTCAGGATACCATTTAAGTTTCAAAGGAGACAGTTCCCACTTATGGTTTCGTATGCAATGACTGTAAATAAGAGTCATGGGTAGTCCTTATCTCATGTCGGACTATTCCTGAAGAAACTAATTTTTAGCCATGGCCAACTATATGTTGTCAATTCACGAGTCACCAATCGGAGAGGTTTAAAAATATTAATTTGTGGGGACGATGAATCAGAGAATAAACGGACAAAAAATGTTGTATACAAAGAGGTTTTTCATAATTTATGATTTACATAGTAGTTTACAGAGACTCTTTGTAATGAAATAATATTATTAGCTCTATTGCACTACTTTGTTCAAGAAGAAAAACAATACATTTCAATACTCGTGCGATCACCATGCATCGCACGGGTAAAATACTAGTAATTATATAATAAATATGTATACCACATATAGTAAGTAAAATGGGCAGGAAAATTTTGAAAAATAATTTTAGAAACGTTAGCCTTTATATATATATATATATATATATATATATATATATATATATATATATATATAGGAAATGACTACGGTGCCGTGAAGGCACCATACCTCCCATCCCCCCTGCATTTACATCCCTTAATCTTACCATTATCCATAACTAACTTTGAATCTAATGGTTCTAATTAAGTGGGGAATAATACCTTCACGGCACCGTAAACTTTCCCATATATATATATATATGTATATATACTATTTGTTGGCAGGTCAGCCTGATTGCTCGGACAGTATTTTTCCTATCCATACAACAAACTATATAAATTGTAAAGAAATGGGCTACTAAGCCTTTAGGCCCAAAAGAAGGCAGGCCAAGTCCATAGGTGATGGGCCATGAACGCTACCGTTTTAGGGTTCAGAAATTGGAAATCGGATATCACCGCACTTCTTTCCGCAAAAAAAGAATATACTGAGAGACACAGAGAGCAACAAGAAGGTTGATGGGGAAGAAAGCAAAGACCTCAAGGAAAGGAAAGAAGGCATGGAGGGCTAACATAAGCACCGAAGACATTGAAGATTATTTCGAGAAGTCAACCAAAGATGCGCTTTCAGGCGGTTCACTGGCTGACGCCCCCAGCGATTCTCTTTTTTTCGTTGATAAATCCAGAGGTACAATAAAACTTTTACTTTAACTTTCATATATTGGTTTTTACAAATGAAAGGGGAATATATGATCAGTCCTTATTGATATTGTCCTTATTGTGAGAAAGTGATATAGTGATGGTGTGCTAGTAATTCGAAAGAAAATAATATTTGGAGATATGACAATTTAGGGTTTCTTAGTACGGTTGGACTTGAACTTCAATTTGGTAAAACTGCCAGAAGAAGAGTAACTGAAAAGAAAGACATTGTGGATATGATAACTTAATGTTGTTTAGCTTTATCATTTTGTTTTGGGGAGATTAAAATGTTGAAATATTTGGATTTTGATATATGTTGTGTTTCATGCTGCTTTGGTTCTTTTGTGTCCATTAAACAGAAGTTGCAGCTATAGAAGAAGATTGGAATTTATGTACTGTTTTTTTTTGAAGAAAAAATTTTGCTTGTGGCCAGAAGTTATAAGTAGCTGTAATAACGATATAGTAAGCTATGAACTGCCTTACAAAGAAGGATTTTGCTATGTGTCTGGAATTTGTAATTGATTGTCCCATCTCATATTTTTCTCTGAAAACTGCTTAGATACCATTTTGTATTTTGCAAAGTAACTTGCTCTAAAATTGGAGGATTATTAACTGTATATTTTTATAGGATGTTTTAGTTGATTTTTTCTGAAAACATATTTTGATGAAGTTTTGTATTTTGTAAAGATTATGTTCATTAGTGATTTTGTATTTTTAGAGTACCATTTCCTTAAAAAAAAATAATTAAATGATTTGCATCTTTCCTATTATCATTAAGTTTTGAGAGTGCAATTGAAATGGAGATTCATATGTTTTCTTCTTATTTTGGTAGATCTTTCTGCCAAACGGAAGATTGAGAAAAGCAGAGAAAAAGTACTGCGATGTGATAGTGTGTTGCAGAGAAACCCTTTTGTTCAACCAGTTCCGTCCTCTATACAGAAGAAGAAGAAATCTAAGAAATCTGTAAAAGCTGTTCAAGCAGCTAAAGATAAAGATGCCGCAGAGGGCAGTCTTAATGTGAGGATCTTCATATATTTGAGTGATTATGCAAAAAGATATATATATTTTTTAATTTAAATATATATTTTCCAATCATTGCAGAATGAGAGTGGACATGATTCTGGCATGGTTGATTTATGGGGAGAGAAAGGTATTTTGCTTGTGTACATATTTGCTAATTTGTGGTGATTTTGATAACCAATATGTCATATCTAATACAGATCATAATTTTACTCTTGCAGGAAAGAGTGCCAAAATAAAAAAGGTAAATATTATTTCCCTTGCACTTTTGGCACTTAAAATAATTTAATTTAGACTATATGGCAGCTGATGTTCTGGTTCCCTGTAATTTTCAAGGAACCCTCATTAGAAGAATGGTATTTGTTCACATGTTAAATCTGTTTTTGCTAAAGGTCCTTTTCTATGTTGATATCCATCAATGAAGTTTAATAGAATATGAGTTTTTTCTGCATCTGGTTAACTAACAATTGCTAATGACAGAAACCCAAGTCTTGTGTTATACCAGCTGTTGAAGTTGAACCTCCTGGATGCTCATTCAATCCCGATCCGGATAGCCATCAGGTTTTTTTTCCCCCTTTGCTTTTAATTATTATTGTATTTGATTTTCCTGTTTTGCGTGTTGGCGCGTCTAATTAAATGGATAGAACCTTATACTATTGGTGGTGTGTTTAGGATGCATTAGCTCGTGCCGTTGCAGATGAAATGCAGAAGATTTATCAACATGAATTGGGTCCTGAGCCTATTCCTCTAACTGTTCTTGGGGAAGTTGTCGATGAAGAGGATGTTAGCATCTCATCCTCTTGCGCTGCTTTTATTTATTATTATTATTATTATTATTATTTTTATTTTTATTTTTTTTGTGATGTGCATTTTGTTTTTATATCAGAAATATTTCCTTGATGCGGATGATGGAAGTGATGATGATGATGATGGGCAAAACGAAAATCTGACTGAAAATGGAGATGAAGATTCAGAGAGGAGGTCTGATTCATTCTTAACTTCATTTGGTTTGTGATCGTGTAATTTTGCCTTCTAGTTTAATAGGTTTGGGGATTTAGTATCTGTAGATAGTGTATTTTCTTTTGGTAGTGATATGGATGAATCGACTTGATAGTTATCAGTTGCCAATTAAAATTGGTCTCTAAACAGGTGTAGAAACAAGTCTTTTAATAAAGAAACATGTCTCCACTCAATCTCTTTATTGCACATAGCATGTAACAAGTACAATGTATTTTGTATATTTGCCTTTTCAAATATTTTTCATCTCGTGAAATATGAAATGGAATCTTATTAAGTTTTGTAATTGCGATTTGAAAATCTACAGGGCTCGTAAAACTCAAAAAGTAACACGAGTTGAGTTAAATCGGAGGGCTAGGCGGAAGGGACAATTGAAAGCTGAGGCGGAGGCCAAGAAAATTGAGGAACTCTCAAAAGACATAGACAGGTACTAATTGGCTATGTTTGGCAAATATTCCTTTTAATTTTAAAACTATCGAGCTTACTAACTTGGAATGTACAAAACTTATTGTGCAAGTAGTTTACCTGATATAATTCAAGAAATAGCGAAAGAGGATGAAGAGAAAGATAGGAGACATTTGCGCCGAGTGGTTGCTAAACAAGAAAGATTGAAGACGCGTCCACCTCGCTTGGGAAAGTACAAGTATGTGGGTGCGAATGGATATCGTTATTATTATTATTTATTTATATTATTATTATTTTTATCATCTTCAAAACATGCTTTAGCACTACTTGGTAAATGTGGAATCAAGTTTAACTGCAAAGGGAACATTTCTGAATATGTTTAAACTCAACTGGAAGGCCTATTTTTTCTTTTACTGCTTGAGCTCACTGACTTGTATTATCTTTTTGAAGATTTGATCCAGCTCCTATGCAAGTCCTCTTATCTGAAGAGAAAACTGGTTCGCTTAGGCAGTTGAAGGTGCGTGATATGACTTTTATTTGTTTTGTTTTTCCATATCATTTAACTCAGTACAGAGCATTAATAAGTTTGTGACCATGACTAACCTAACCTTTTATATATATGAAACTTTCTTGGGAAATAGGGCTGTTGCACTCTTGTGAAAGATCGCTTTAAGAGCCTGGAGAAACGAGGATTGGTTATCCCAACAAGGAAGAGTAGCAGGTCAATTTAATTCATTTATACATCGAATACTTGAAATGCAAGTCTAATTTTAGGTCTTCTGTTGAGATGCCAACAATTGATTTTTGACGACGTGAATTAGAACGTATGGAAATCACTAATTTTTTTTTTACTTCCCATTTCTCTGTTGGATGTGTGTACGCATGGACATTGCATTCTGGTTTAAATATAATGTATTGATACATTAACAAATTATATGTGGTATTTTAATATATCCCTTACTAGATAAAACCAAATCATTTAATTTATCAAAATTTGTACTAATTTGTAGTTTATTTGAAAGTTGATGTATTGTATAGTTTCGCTTAGTTACTGAAATTACCAAACCTTTTGTATTTTCACAATTCTAGCTCACCTTTTAAACATTAACAATTTTATATTCCAACTTCCACTTTTTCAAATGGCTTCTAACAACTTTTTTTTGACAAAAAATGTTGGAAGTTTCATCTGTGTATTTCCTTTTTTTTCCCAATCAAATACTCCATTTTTCAGTATTTTTTTTTCCATAGAATGGCATAAGTTTGAAAGTTCTGAATATTGAGCTAGAAGTGTGAATATGTGAAGAGTTTGGGTAATTTTGAAATAGTTAACTTTTTTTAATTTCCCCGATGAAATTCCTGGTTCTGTCATACAAGGGTTCTTTTATGCAACTAACCAAGGCGTAAACAGCATACAGATTAATTTCCAGTGTTGCTGAAACTGTTTTGAATTTAATTTCTGGATGAAGTTTGTGTTGCAGAATGGTATGGTTTTTAATGGTTGTTTTGATACTGACGTTCGTTTGTGTGGTGCAGGAAATAGAATGGAAAACAGGGTTTTTTCTCTCCAAGGTAGAACATGGTCTGAAATTGAAGGTTTCAGTAATCACGCCACACCACTGCTTTGCTATTAACGATGTTTTCAGGGTGCTGTTTAGTTTGCCAAGTTGGACAAGTCATTAGCCAATTTGAAATTAGATGATCTTATTGTCTCTCTCTCTCTCTCTCGTTTGATTTGCTATTACTGCATGTAAAATGTTTTTGAGCCGCATATTATATGCAAGTGTTGTAGCAATACATGGTCTTGGTAGCTTGGAGCTGTCGCAAAGTGCAAAACTCTTGAGACACTGATTTTAATACTACATACAATTATGTTTCTTATTTTTAACTCACCAATCATCATATTTAAGAAATACACATTGACGAAATAATAAATATATAATGTGTTGTGTTTTTTGTTTACTTGGTTGTCAATAATGAACTGTTCCCAAAATAATTTTCATTTATAACATGTTGAGGCAAATAGAGATTTTTAGATCAATTTTAGTCTGAAATTGGTTGAATGGAGTCGTACAAAATCTTCGAATGAATGTGTCGTGCCAGAGGACTCGATTGTTTGGTTGAATGGAGTTGTACAAAATCTCTCGAGTGTAATTTGAATGTAGAGGTGTTTACCGGTTTGCGCCAACGGGCCAAACCGCTACTTCAATGGTTCGATTAATCGTTGACCATGATTTGAACTGGAACTGCCATTAAGGTGGTACGGTTTTGGTTTATGGTTTTTTTCAATCGGAACCGGCAGTTCAACTGCTGTTTTGGAAATATATATATATATATATATATATATATATATATATATATGATTAGGTTCAAATGAGAACAATGTCCTTATACGTGAACCTAAGGTCAATTACGAGCCTTAAATCTAATTAAATGGATGGATCATATTTTTTGTGTATTTCTTTATTTAATTAAAAGTATTAGAATCTATATATATATAATAAATGTTTTCTATATGAGGCAATTGTTTTGTCTCCCGCCAAAACTGTTTTCTTTCCCGAAAGAGAAACTTTTTTGGCGCAAAAGCCACTTTTGTTGACTTTTCAACTGTTTTTTTTATTATTATTTTAAATATCCCAGCCATCATTGTTGACTTTTCTGCACAATTTGAATTAACGTCTTATTTATGTGTGGCCGTACGAATTTCAGATTTGCACCTATAAATTAGGAAACAGAATTTCCACTTTTTTTGACTTTTCAACTCTTTTTTTTTTTAATTTAAATATCTCAGCCATCATTGTCACAATTTGAATTCACGTCTTATTTCTGTGTGGCCGTACAATTTCGGATTTGCATGTATAAATTAGGAAACAGAATTTTCACTTTTCTATTTGTTATAATATTTTTTAATGACTTTAATTTATACCCGTAAAAATTGTCGATTGTCATATGTTAATATTTCCAGTTTGTTATAAATATTGTTTGATGCTTTTAATTATGATTCGGCTGATTTATAAATTCATGATTGTCTATACTGAATGAAAAAAAATAATCGAGGAAAAAAATTAAATAAATAATTTACAGGCCCCAAATAAATAAGAAAATGAAAAAACAAAGCAAGAGAGCAAATTAAATAAATTAATTACAGGCAACAACTAAGGAAGGAGAAAAAAAATAAAGCAGGGAAATAAATAAATATATATGCCCAATTATATAATGATTTGCGTGCCTGCTGTGAAAAATCAGTAGTAATTTCAACCCAATTCTCTTGCAGAATTAGAATCCTGTAAAATGTAAATACAATAAATCAGAATCAGATTGAATTAAGGTTATTAAAATATCAAAATATATCAGATTAAGTTAGATTTTTTAGCTTATTTCAAGGTACACGATTTTGTTAAATATATTGATATTGATTAAAAGATATGCCATATGTTTTATTAGGTAATTAGGTGATTAGGTAACAAAGAATTCGGTCGTTTTATTTTATTTTATTTATTCTTTAGATATGTTTGGGGGCAACAAATCATCAATGTTTCACGATTAAAAAAATCACATAAAAGATCTACTAAAATATATATAAAAAAAATCGATTGCTATAATTGAGGGATAGGAGATCTGATTTTTTATTCTTGGATGACCGAAATACCTTATTTAAAATTCCTAGGGTTCCACGGAATTCACCCTATAAATACAAGGGTTGTATTAACTGCAAGAAATCAATTTCATACTTCCGAATGTGTCTTTGTTTTCTCTCTATTTTTC
>BMAC01000081.1:1365238-1376742 GCA_014905375.1 Phtheirospermum japonicum
ATCTTTTTATTTTAATAATAACAAATATAAATATAGTATCGGGTTGTTTGTAAATTTAGATATTTATTCAGATTAGGATTACTTTCGTTGAACTATGTTATTATTCAATGAAGATTGAATTTGTTTTTTGGTTGTAATTGTAAAGATTCAGTAGGTAAGTAAATATAAATTTACTTATTTTAAATTTATATGAAATTTAAAATTAAATTATGATGTTTTCCAATAAATTTTAGTGGTCGATTTTAAAATAAAAGAATTATGCATTATTATATAGATTTTAATTTTTAATTTCAAAATGCATGTGTATGTGTAGTATATATATAATTTACTAATTCTTAATTGACATAAGATATTAGAATAGTAATTTTGTATATTTCTTATGATTTATTTTACATAATTTAGAAATGAAGTAAGGTATTGGAATAATATATGTATTCATTTTTTATGCATATACAGAAATGGTGATCGCTCTCAAACGTCAGCCTTTATCTGAAGAATCCCGTGTTCAGTCACGGTCAGTTATATGTTGCCGTGTCGCGTGTCACCCATCGAAAGGGATTGAAGATATTAGTTTGTGGTGATGATGATTCGGGATCGAACATGACCAATAATGTGGTGTATAAAGAAGTATTCACGAACGTATGAACTTAACGTTCATGTACGTAGTGTGGTTTCGATCTATAATTTAATCAAGTGTGAATCTTTTAGTTATTTCTCTCAATCTCTATCGTAGATATTTATTTATTTATTCACATATTAAATAATAAATAAAATAATATTAACACAACTTGAATTTCTATATTTAATTTTCTGTCCTGTGCATCGCACGGGTGAAAAAAAAACTAGTTATATAATAAAAGCACTACTGGTGTATATAACTGAAAACCTTAGATCTAATTAAATGGATGGATCCGATTTTTTTGTGTATTTCCTTATTTAATTAAAAGTATTAGAATTATATAATAAAAGCACTACTGGTGTATATAACTGAAAATATTAATAAAGAAATGTGATTGTATAATAAAAGCACTGCTGGTATATATAATAAAAACACTAGTTCGCAGGTTCGCAGGTTCGCATATAATGAGATGGTTCTATTGAACCCACCCCTATATATATAGGATTAGGCTCAAATAAGAACCATGTTCCTATATGTGAACCTAGGGTCAATTATGGGCCTTAGATCTAGTTAAATGGATGAATCAGATTTTTTGTGTATTTCCTTATTTAATTAAAAGCATTAGGATTGTATAATAAAATCACTACTGGTGTATATAACTGAAAATATTAATAAAGCACTGTGATTGTATAATAAAAACACTGCTGCTATATAATAAAAGCACTAGTTCGCAGGTTCGCATATAATGACATGGTTTCCATTTGAACCCACCCCTATATATATATATATATATATATATATATATATATATATATATATATATATATATATATATATATATATATATATATTCCTTCGGTTCAACCATTGACTTCTATTCATTGGGGGCGGTCAAGATTTCATTTGAAATCAACGGCCATGATAAAGTAATCGTTGATCATCAACAGTACAGATGAAGTGGCCGTTCGATCAAATCGTAGGTTTGAACCGAAATCGGCATGCCTCCTTTTTTTTTTGCCAACTCCTATAAATACTCATCTTTCTCAAATTATTTCTCTCACACCAAACTATAAATTCTTCTATAATTCTCTATTCTACATTGCTCTTCTTTGCAAATTTTGTTATTTACTAAGCTCTTTTAATTATCAAGCCTTCCTAAACTTAAAATTTTAACTTTAAGTTTAGTGTTATAATTCCAAAAATATTTATTAATTTTTAGTTAATTCTAAATTTATAATCCTACTTTAACCTACTACTCTTTCTTATTTTTTGTGTTAATCTATATAAAAAAATGGCAAGTCGTACAAATTCTTCTTGTTCTCGTCAAGCCGATAAGGAGAAGAGCATAACACTCAATTACCACGCCAATGTCCGTCCTTTCTCACAAGGCAATACTCCTTCGGTCGGTGACTACAATCTCAATCCCATCGATATTGACGAGAATTGGAGTGATACCAGCATTGATCGATCTTATCGAGCTGCCGTCGGCTTTGCCGGTGAAGAAATTCTCGATCAAGAGGAGGTGGAGCACGATGATTTGCCTCCAAGCCATCCTTCTCGAGAACCTCGTTCTCGAGCAATGGGGGCATTAAGATCCGACATCTTCACAAAACATGTTGAAAAAGTTGAGATCCCGCCACCCGCAAACGAGCCGCCTGGCAAATAAAGGAGAAAGATGTACTATGTCAATTGCAACTATTATAAAATATCTTACCAATTCCTAGAGGGAGGAGGATAAGGGAATATGTGCAACCATCTAAACAACAAATACCCCGACAAAGCCGGTATCGAAAAGACTCAAACGTAACTACAAGGAGGACAAGTAAGTACG
The DNA here is from genome assembly GCA_014905375.1 of Phtheirospermum japonicum. NCBI lineage: Eukaryota > Viridiplantae > Streptophyta > Magnoliopsida > Lamiales > Orobanchaceae > Phtheirospermum > Phtheirospermum japonicum. The sequence goes on from BMAC01000081.1 coordinate 1,367,689, forward strand.
AACTCCTCTTCTTTTATTTGCATATTCTAACACCATTCATAGAAATGAATTTGCAAATTTCTTGTTTCTTCTAGGACTCTTCCTTTTAACTTTGCCAATGATGATTTATATGAAAAGTTCACCCAACTTTCTTTTAATCTCTCAAGTACGAGAGTCTCACGCTCTACTGACACTCGTGATATTAAAAAAGTTGTTGGTGAATATAAGTTAAACTTATGTAATGAATTTGCTAGTTTAACAAACAAAGTTTTAATTTGCTCGCATGTCATTGGGTTGCTAAGTCGTGGACTTTATAAAAATATTTACTTGCATTTAGAGATTTTAAACCTCCTCATAATGCACATAATATTTGTCAATTAATTCATATGATTTGTCAAGAATATGGTTTGCTTGCAAAAATACTTTCTATTTCATTTATAATGTTACTCCTAATACGACGAGTATTAATGAGTTTATTAGTATTTTTAAACCATCCATTGGCGGCTTATTTTCTTATATTAGATGCATATGTCATATTTGAATTTATATGATCAAGATGGTTTGGATGCTCTAAGAAATGAGCTTTCTCCTATTAAAACGCCAGTCATATATATTCATAGAAATAAATCTGCAACAAAAATGGGTGAGGTTTTATAAAGAAAACGGGTTTGAAGGAAAAATATCTTCAACCAATGTTCCTACTCATTGAAACTCTACATATAAATTATTGAAAGATACATATTCGCATAGAGAGTTGTTGTGACATTTTTTTAGCCAAAACAAACTAGAATTATGTTATATACAAACCAATGGACTACATGTAATTATTTGAAAAAACTTATAAAGGTGTTTGATGATGCTTCTAATTTATTTTTCGCTGTTTATTATCCTACTTTCACATTTTTACTGAATATTGTGTTAAAATTACATTCATCTTAGGGGGTGCATGAAAAATGAACGATCGGAAGAATGTGTTGTTTTTATGAAACGAAAATGGTTGAAGTATTTTTATTATATTTCATATATATTATTAGTTGCTACATTATTAGATCCTAATAATAGAGAAAGTGATTTAAAACTTTATCTTAACAGTTATTATGATGCATGTTGCCGTTTTAAGAGTTTGAATATCCTTCTGTTGAAAATACTATTCAAATGTGAAAAAGTCTTTATTTGATATATTTAAAGAATATAGTATAAATCTTGATGGTCCTCTTCGTATGAGTACTTGTGGACGACAAACTTCTATTAGAAGTGGTAATCTTATGGATTTATTAAAAGTGTTATTTCTATTTTCTCACTTAACTTCAAAACTTCAAATATTCTAATATAATTTTTTACTTATTTTAACTTCAAATATTTTTAGATGGTTCAATTAAAATTTCTTTTAATTAATTCAAAATCTCAAAGTGTTAGTTCTATTTTATCATTTAACTTCATACATTAATTTTTTTATATATAGAAAAATAAAAAAAATTGAACTTCAAAAATTTCTAATATTCTAATTAATATTTCTTATTTTAACTTCAAATATCTTAAACAGTTCAAGTTTAATTTTTTTTCTAATTTTTTTGAATTAATTCAAAGTATCATTTTCATTTTCTCACTTAACCTAATATATATTATTTTAATAAAATTAAAAATAAACATAGGGAAAAACCCAAAAAATATGAATTTTAAAAATTAAAAAAAACAAAAAAACGGCCAAACCGAACCGTGAACCGACGATTCACAAACCGCCGATAAGTGACTGGTTTGATGATTTGGTTGCGGTTTTTCATTTCTTGACAAACCGAATCGGTGCCGGTTTCGAACCATTGAATGTTACGTGAATGCATCGTGCCAGAGAACTCGATCGTTTACTAAGAACAAAATTTTCATATCATATGATCATATAATGTTCGATATATTGGCTTTTAGTTGCCAAAGGATATTTTAAATGTAAAAACTGATTTTGTGAAATTTTGGGTAGTCCAGTAAGAATTGTTTTTATAACTACTTATTAAGAGCAAGTGACAAGGGTTTTAAATCTGCCAGTTTGATATCTTGCTTTCTTGAAGGATGAAAGAGAATTTGGATTGTCTTCGGTGTTGATATTCATGGCGATATTAGGAAATGCCCAAACATGTATTTACACCCACACTTGCAATACATCCTGCCACTAAGTACAAAAACAGTTTCTAGAACAGACATTCTAGAACGGTTGTTTCGGCTACCTTCTAGAATGTCTGTCTAGTGGCATTCTCGTAATTAAAGTCGTAGTCCTAGAACGGATTTTAAAATATACGTTCCGAAAAATTGGAGACTGACCACATTTAGAAGGTATATTTTTATACCCGTTCTAGTATGTTTCATATCTAGAAGGTATATTTTACACCCGTTCTCGAGTAATTAATTTTCAGAACGTATATTTTAAGTACCTTATGATATATTAATTATTAAGAACATATATTGTAAAATACCTAGTAAGATAAACTTTCAAGAACGTATTATTATTTATACGCTCTAGATATTTATAAATTTTAATTTAATTATTAAATTTCTATTCATGTCCACAAATTCCTATCTGCTTTCACCTCTCCCGTCACCAAGCCGATCCCTTATCTCCTTTCATCTCTCTCGTCACCACCTCTAGAAGCCGCCCACCACCACCTCCAAAAGTCGCCCGTCCGCCACCATCACCTCCAACATCTAAGATGGAATATTCTCAATGAGATCGACCGCTACTAGAATAGCGGGAGCCCACGCCTCCACGCCTTCCTCTTACCCGCAAATCCATTCGTAATGGACAACAAGATCAAGCCAGTGGACTCGCGTACCCTCGAGCAGCGCTACATCGACATGGTCAATGACATAATCCGCTCTGCCCCGAAACCCATCAAACTACACCCGACCATCAATGCGATGCAGATGGCTTGAACAGAGCTTCGAAGATCTACGAATTGAACAGAGCTTCAAAGATCTAGAAGCTTAGTTTGAAGCAAACTCAGATTTGCATAATAATTAGAGGTATACCAATGGCATAAGTTTATGATTGTTACTTGTATCTGATTTGGTGGGGGATAATTAAATTATAGTGGTCAAGGTACAAAAAAAACATGTACACATCTTATCCTTAGTACGCATAATTGTTATCTGCAATGCTTTTCAATATGTTGCACTAATTTGGCTTACTTTTTTTTTGTTGATACTTGATTTGTACATATTTGTATGTGATTTTCATGAGTTTTTGCATCGTATGTTGTGTGCTTTTAGGGTGTTTAAGTTTATCTATTTATCATTTTTCTTCCTTTTGATGTTTTTCATCTCGTTTGGTGTTTAATGTGTTTTTACTTTATTTTATATGAAATAATCTGATTTTGCTTTATTTTAGTGTTATAGCTCGAGACGACGAAGATTGGACAAGCAATGTACTGTGCTGACACTGGGTTACCCAGTTTCCGAGTCCTGCCGACACTAGCTGCCGACGCCCGCAACCTGCGCCCACATCGATCGACGCACCGTCGACGCTAGGTCATCACTCAGCTTCAGTAGCGTCGATCTTAGCTCCGTAGATCGACGCATTGTCTGTTCGACGCGAGCAGCCTACGCACGCATCGATCGATGCACCATCGACGCTCCAGCAGTTTGAGCGGTTATTTTCGAAAAATCTATAAAAGGCCGGTGGTTTTCTTCATTTGAGTGTGCTGGGTCGAGGGGGAAAGGTCCAGAATAATGTAGAGAGCCCTCGGTTCATGCCACCTTTTGATTCATGCAAAATTAGAGTTTTATAGTCGTAGTTTCATCGTTTTTATGTCGTCCGACCTTCAAGGCCGTTTCTCGCCGCTGATGATCGTTGGATTGCTGATGATTTCTTAGATAATAAGTTTTCTGCATTTCTCTTAATTGTTCTTATAGTGTAGATTTGATTTTCGTTGTATGTTAACGTTGTACTTTGATAGCATAATTTAGTATAATCATTTTACCATTTTTCTCGTTGTTAATTTATGTTTATGTTTCATGCTTGTGTTGAAATGATCATGTGCATGCTTTTGTTGATGCGATTGAATATGTTAATACTTGTAGGTTAAATTTATCGTTCTAGTGTGCCTAAGGATCGTTTAGAACCATCGGGATTGACAACCCCAATCGTGGAGACGATTCCGACACACTAGACCCTCGCTTTTATTAATCAATTTTTAAAAGCTTTGTTATTTTCTTGCTCGTAGATGTTAGAAACTCCAAACCTAATTGGATCGAGTGTTTAGTTTAGTTTTTATTTTCATTTCTATATACGTAAAATCGAATACCGTAATAGTTTCCGATTAGTCTTCCTTGTGATTCGACTCGAGTCAGCTTATCGCCTACAATAGCTCCGTTCTCTTGCGGACGAGCTTTGTAATTTAAAGCGAAAAAGTTTGATACAAAATTTGGTGCCGTTTCCGGGGAAGGCTAAAGGCTACGATTTTTGGTGTTTGCTTTTATTTGTTTGTTTGTGTTAGTGTTTGTTGTTAAATTTTGTTTTGCTTATTTTTGTAATTTTTGGTGCATTTAATCTCGATTTTTGAGTGTTGTGCTTTGTAGCCACATTTTTTAAGACTCGAGATTTTAGATTGAAGATGGAGGATTATCGAGCGAGTTCGCCGTATGATGACTCTTACGCTCCATCTTTTGATGAAGAGATGTTTTGCCCAACGTCTGATTGGCATGGGTTTCGACCGGCAATCCTTTTAAGTCTTGTAATGCGGGAGTACGATCTAGATGAGTTTTACCTCGAGCAACTCCCGATTTTTCATGGATTTCCGAGCGAAGACCCGCTCTATTTCATCCGAGAGTACGAAGCTGTAACCGGAACATTCCCTCTTCTCGGACTTACATGGGATCAAGTGATGATGCGGTTTTTCATGTTCACGTTAAAGGATCGGGCGAGTGAATGGTTGACAAATCTAGAGCCTGATTCCTTAAAAACGTGGGATGAAGTAGTGGATCAGTTCATGGGATCGTTCTACTCGTCTAAACGGGTCCCACCTTCGGTTTCTTACAATTCAAGCTTTAATGATCCATACGCTTCACTTAATCACTTTGATCACACCCCACCACAAAGTTCCTATTACCCGACATTCAACGAAAATTCTTACAATTCGGGTTCGGAAACTTTTTACACGGGATATGATTCGTATGCTCCACCTGATTCTGATTCTTCGAGCTACGACCCATTTCCTCTTCTTATATCAAACTCTTATGTTTCGATTTTCGAGAAGTTTTTTCCCAAAACCACATATCACGATTCGAGATATAATGATCCGTGTGCTCCTTGTGAATCATATTCTTATACCCCGAGCTATGATTGTTATCCTTTGTCTCATTCATGTATTACTGATCATGAAACTCGAGTTGAGGTAAATCGACCTCATTTTGATGAGGTGATGTTATTTGATGTGGTAGAGCTTACCGTGGATGTTTGTTCGAAAGAGGTTTATAAGACGGCTGAGACCGAGGAGTTGGTTGAGATTCGCCCCCTTGGGATTTTTGATGACACTGCGGATAAAAGTGTGGGGGTGTTGCCATTGGAGTGCCCAGAAAATATTGGAGATTCGAGTCTCCCTACTATTGGTGAAGAAGGTGGAGTTATGGTGCCGATTTTGGAGGGGAGTGAGACTATTGAGTCATATTTTGAACCACCCGAAGCTTTGTTGAAATTTGATTTTGAGGTGGTAGACGTGATAGTCGAGAAGGTCCCCGATCACCCCATGCTACAAATGCCGTTTGATATATTTGTGGTGATCTATTACTCGCGTTTCCGACCTCCGAAGCTAGTTGGAGTGTCCGGCATCTCGGGACATGCTTTTTGTGCCCGCCTTGGTGATTATCATCGCCAATTCTTGCTTTTACAGAATACCAAGGCGTGGCACGATCGTTATTTATTTTTAGACCCGGGATGACATCGAATGGACGCCGTCAATCTAAAGACGTTAATCAAGCGCTTCTTGGGAGGCAACTCAAGCCTTTTAACTTTATTTGTTTTTTGTGTGTTTTTGTTTCTTTTCGTTTCAGGTTCCCCTCAACTTTGAAGCCCGTTAGATGATCTTGCATTCTCAACTCATCATCACAAGCGCAATTTAAGGGACGTATCTCTCCTTCTCTTATCTTTTACCATACTTAGCTTAATTTTTCATTTTATACAATGTGGACATTGTATGGTTTAAGTGTGGGGGGGTTTGTCCTTGGTTTGGTTAGTAATTTTTGTATGCTTGCTTGTGGTTGATTTGAGTTGTGTGTATTGATATTGATTGGAACCTTGACGAAGTGACGTGATTAGATGCTTTGGTTAGTATATTTAGATTTCCGTTCGAACAATAGTGCAATTGTGGGGGATGAAATGTAAATAGTCTATGAAGTGTCTTGTCTTCTGTTTTATTCTTGTTTCATTCCAAAGAGTCGAATACTCTTTACTAGCCCCATTTTCAGTTAACCTCTATAGGACTTTATGTAAAAAATTTTTTAAATTTTGGAGACGTTAAAACTCCACGTGCGATATTGAAGAATGTTATCAGTTGCACTTAGCAACATAAGATTGGAGTCAATGAACTCTCGCTGTTGATTGATGTAAATTATGTTCGTTTAGTACCTTATCTCTTTAGGTACTCATAAAAAAAAAAAAGAAATATAAAAAAAAAAGAAAAAAGAAAAAAAAAAAAGAAAAAGAAAGAATAAGTACAAGAAGAGAAAACCTTGTGCAAGTTGAGTTCTTATTTTTATTTTTATTTCTTAGATTGTATTGTTAAAGAGGTGTATAGATGACTGGGTTAGTCGGGTGACGATTTGGCTGTTTAAGCAGGGATAGAATTTGGCCGAGGCATGGATGGGTGACGTACATGGAGTCAACTCGTTACTTTTAGGAGTTCGAAGCTAGTCCTAAATCTCTTATCTCAACGTTATCGTGTCGTCCTTTTAGTTGAGTTTTTAGTTGATCTAATGCATTAAATTCTTGAATCATATGAATGCATTAGTAATTAAGTCATCGGGTAATTAGCTTTTCCTTGTCTACATTTAGATTAGATTTTGCTTGAGGACAAGCAAAAAGCTAAGTGTGGGGGAGTTGATTTGTACATATTTGTATGTGATTTTCATGTGTTTTTGCATCGTATGTTGTGTGCTTTTAGGGTGTTTAGGTTTATCTATTTATCGTTTTTATTCCTTTCACTACTGCAGAAAGTAGATACAAATGCAGTTCATCCACGGCGGTTTTTGAAAAACCGCCGTTAAGTACTTTTTTACGGCGGTTTTCAAGAAAACCGCCGTAGAATCCTACATTATATGACAGTTTTTTGAAAACCGCCGTAAAAGCTCCTGCATTTAACTCCAGTTTTCTAAAAACCGCCGTAAAAGCTCACATATTCTACATCGGTTATATAAGAACCGCCGTAGAAACTCACAGATTTATTTTGGCACACGGATACACGGCGCTTGATTTAAAACCGCCGTATTTAATATAATTAAATTTATTTTAGTTTGGCACACGGGTTTGAAAACATTTAGCCCTATCCCCGTATTTTAACCCCAAGTTTCACAAACTTAACCCTATTCCCTAAATTGCAGCTCCGAGAATTGAAAGCGGCGACTCACAAATCTCCGGCTACACCACGACTGCCTCATCTTTGTGGGTCCAGTCCCAAACTACCCTTCGTTTGAGGGTTTTGGCTGAAGAAGATCAGCACACAAAATCACAAAATCCCCAGGCCGAAGAAGCCCTCGCCTCTTTCGTTTCTTCCAAAAACACCACCAATGTCCCCAACGACGCCGTTTTGACCGCCAACCTCTACGCGTACGAACACGAGCTCCTCTACCAGCACAGTGAGGAGGTGGCGAAGCGTCTGGAGCTCGATCTTAACCGTCAAATCCACAACCAAGCCCTGGCGCTCGAGATCGCGAATTTGCCGGAGGCGGAGTGGGGCAAAACTGTAGATGATATATTTGCAGCAAAAATCGCAGTAAAATGTATGATGTTTTGACTTCTTTTAGCTTTCTGAGCATGCTTTATATTCTTCGAATTCAGATAATTGTGAAATAGTTTTGAATCTTGCATTTTTGTACCTGTTTATCTTTTTTAGGGGTTCCAATAATTTTGCTTTTTTGGGGGTTCGAATAATTTTGATTTTTTTTTTCCCATTTGGTACCAATTGTTCTTCAAAATTCTGATTATTTACTGATAAAGATATGTATTATAATATGAATTTTTGTGCCAGGTGATGGGATTTCTGGTTATATCATATTATGTTGATTATGGGGCAATAACCTGAACATCATGGTTTTGGGGCAAGGATTCTATATGTTACTTTTGGACTGAGACTCAATATGCTAGATATTTGAGTTCATTGTAGCATGACAAAAAAGTGTGTCATAATTTGGTAAGGTAGCAAGATGATGCAGTTCAATATCTTTATAGATAAGAAGATTTGAGCTGCTATTTTAGTTGAAAGGCTTTTAATTTTATTATCCTTATGATTTCTGTTCGAAAGGCTTTTAATTTTATTATGTGTATCTAACCAACTTGTTTTTATGTTTTCTTTGTCCCAGGCCAGGTTAAATGAGATTATGGCTTCTGGGACAAAAGCTGTTCAGAACAGTGGCTTAGCAGAAAAATAATGGATAGCTGATGGAGCTGGACTTCCTCCAAATGCCTCTGAATTATTACCCAAATGGTAAATAAAACTAAATAAGTAAAGAACGAAGAAAAAATGTGTTGATATCTTGTTTAAATTGAGTGATAATTTTCTGATATTGAATTTTGTTTTCTCACTTATCCTTCTAGTCAAATTCACAGGAATTACCTCAAATTATATCTGACCCTGAAAAGACTGATCGTGGGAAACAAAATGACCCAATATAAATTCAAGATTTTTTTTAATATACTGTCATTAAATGTGAGGATGCTATGCTATCTGAATTCTTTTATGACTTAACTTATTTATACGGAATCTTAGATTGCTCGCCGCTTGTTGGGAAAAATCTTGATTGATTTAAGAAATACACAAGAAGAATCAATCAGTGTTGCTGAATTGAAGAGTAATCAAGAAAATAATAATCAAGAAAAAT
>BMAC01000081.1:1384925-1401078 GCA_014905375.1 Phtheirospermum japonicum
GCCTCTCATTATTCGTTGGGCTCTGGTTTGACCAGTAATTAAGTAAAATGAGTTTTATTTAATCAGGAACTCTAAGGGATGAGTTCATATAAGAATAATATGTTGTTCGAATCACAATGTGTTGTGAACCCACGCGGCGGTCGATACAAAGGCGGTTCAAAAACCGCCGTTAAAAATGAAAAAAAACCGCCGTTAAAAAGCCTTTCTGCAGTAGTGTTTTGATGTTTTTCGTCTCGTTAGGTGTTTAATGTGTTTTTACTTTATTTTATATGAAATAATCTAATTTTGCTTTATTTTAGTGTTATAGCTCGAGACGACAATGATTGGACGAGCAATGTACTGTGCTGACACTGGGTACCAGTCTGACACTGGGTTACCCAGTTTCCGAGTCCTGCCGACACTAGCTGCCGACGTCCGCAACCTGCGCCTGCGTCGATCGACGCACTGTTGACGCTCAGCTTCAGTAGTGTCGATTCTAGCTCCGTCGATCGACGCATTGCCTAGTCGACGCGAGCAGCCTGCGCACGCGTTGATCGATGCACTGTCGACGCAACATCGACGCTTCAGCAATTTGAGCGGTTATTTTTGGAAAATCTATAAAAGGCCGATGGTTTTCTTCATTTGAGTGTGCTGGGTCGAGGGGGAAAGGTCCAAAATAATGTAGAGAGCCCTCGGTTCATGCCACCTTTCGACTCATGCAAAATTAGAGTTTTATAGTCGTAGTTTCATCGTTTCTATGTCGTCCGACGTTCAAGGCCGTTTCTCGCCGCTGATGATCGTTGGATTGCTGATGCTTTCTTAGATAATAAGTTTTCTGCACTTCTCTTAATTGTTCTTATAATGTAGATTTGATTTTTGTTGTATGTTAACGTTGTACTTTGATAGCATAATTTAGTATAATCCTTTTGCCATTTTTCTCGTTGTTAATTTATGTTTATGTTTCATGCTTGTGTTGAAATGATCATGTTCATGCTTTTGTTGATGCGATTGAATATGTTAATGCTTGTAGGTTAAATTTATCGTTCTAGTGTGCCTAAGGATCGTTTAGAACCACCGGGATTGACAACCCCAATCGTGGAGACGATTCCGACACACTAGACCCTCGCTTTTATTAATCAATTTTTAAAAGCTTTGTTATTTTCTTGCTCGTAGATGTTAGAAACCCCAAACCTAATTGGATCGAGTGTTTAGTTTAGTTTTTATTTTCATTTCTATATACGTAAAATCGAATACCGGAATAGTTTCCTATTAGTCTTCCTTGTGATTCGACTTGAGTCAGCTTATCGCCTACAATAACTCCGTTCTCTTGCGGACGAGCTTTTTATTTTAAAGCGAAAAAGTTCGATTCAATACTCAACACATTATGAAATGATTATTGATAGTTTCACCTATTATTATCTTTTGGGAAAATGTGGCAATTAAATTTCTCTCTCTCTCTCTCTCTCTCTCTTTTAATTTGCAAGTGCTTTTAACTCTATGTTTTGATGTGTTTAGATTCCTTATTTGAGGACTGTCGAGTACAAGAGGTCTAGGTTATCCAGACCATTTCTAATTTTCTACAAGAGTTATTTTGCTTTCACTTCTTTGTGCTAATTATTTTTTGGGTAAAAACATTTGTTCTGGAATTTAGCGATCGCTGGGAAGTGGATCGTTATTGAGTGCAAGTGGATACCTTGGAGAGAATACTAAGCCGTTCTTCATTGCCCTACGAAAGGATAGAACAATAGTTTCTAACGATGAGTTCCATAGGCAAATATCTCAGGTAGACACGGATGTAATGTGCCATCTGCATGACGGCGTCAAAGGTGGGTTCGATGAAGAGAAGTATAATTCCAATATCCGTTCTAAAATAATGACTTTCTAGAACGTATAATTCTAATATCCGTTCTAAAATAATGACCTTAAAGAGCGTATAATTCCAATATCCGTTCTAAAATATGACCTTCTAGAACGTATAATTCCAATATCCGTTCTGAAATAATAACCTTCTAGAACGTATATTCTAATATCCATTCTAAAATAATGACTTTCTAGAACGTATATATTCATTATGAAATATGACATTCGAGAACGTATATTCTAATATCCGTTCTAAAATAACGACTTTCTAGAATGTATGATTTTAATATCCGTTCTAAAATATGACCTTCTAAAACGTATATTCTAATATTTGTTCTAAAATGTCTGACATTCTAGAACGGATAAAAAATATTCGTTCAAGAATGTTAGACATTCTAGAACGGATAAAAACTATCAATTCTAAAATGTCTGACATTCTTGAACGGCTGTATCTAGAACGCAGCGGAATCCATTCTAGAATACCTGTTTTATCCATTTTAGAATGTCTCGGCTGCACTAGTGTGCCCTAATGCTGCGCCTACTCAATAATCATTTATCCCATCCGCAAAAAAATAAATAATAACGACATGCGTAATGAGAAAAACCCGATCGGAGGCATGTGCGGCTTATTCGGAGAGAAATAAGTTAATGCATTGGAATGCTTTCAGGATTTGCTGTCAATTTTAGTGTCGTCGTAACCTCAAGAGGTCAGTTACACAAGCTATACTATTTACAATGTTTAATAATCTTTTTTCTAGTGTTAGCAACCTAATCTTATACATATACGTCGGGATGCATAATGTGCAATGCGCAAGGGCGTAGCGAGAATATCCAATTACCTTGGGCTAAGATCATATAGAACTTATTGGGTTGAGCTATACTGTATAAAGTCAATATATGTATTACTAATTTTTGTTGGTAACTTCTTTTTTTTCTTTTTCTTACCTTGGGCTAGAGCCTTACCTTTTCCAAAGGTAGCTCCACCCCTAGCAATGTGCATGCTCAATCGTCGTTTCTTCTTGTAATTGATGACATTAGACTGAATGCTACCAACGTGTGAATGAATTGTACCTAGTCGCAGGAATTAAGTCAATCTCGTGTTTGTTGCTGGTCAGTGTGTTAAGAGAGGATGACCTTTGAGGTTAATTGAACATATCCTACTATTTACATTCATTCATGGGCGAGGATTCTGAGGGCCCAAGATTAGTCCGGCTAAACATGAACTAGGGTGGGAAATCATTCGTGAGATAACCTTACTAGATCGTTACAATAATCCCAAGTATGAACACTACACAATACGTTTTTCGGTCCTAAAACTAAAACTTAAACACGACACGAGAAAAACATAAAAGCAAGTTATGACGAATAATCACGATAAGCAAAATCTTTAACTTTTATTTATTTAGGCTCGTTAACTAATTATACCTATGGTTATTTCTTGTCTATTTTGATATGTTCCAACACAATTCTTAATAAACTACCAGCACAACAATTACTATTCTAAAAGTTTAGAATGACAAATAAAAAAAAAAGTTTTTAATAAAATGAATTTTCTAAACATTATATTTAAACTCACCTTATAAATTATCGAGTTATTATCTGGCTTTATGGGATCAGCCCAATAATTAATGTGTCTTATTGTGTCAGCCTGGTAATGTCGCAAACCCGTGCGCTAATTATTAGCTATACCTTGGAGTATAGAATATAGTACTTCACTATCAAATGAGCTTATAATAACAAACAAATGAACATTTAATTAGAAAATAATGAACAACTAGTAAAAGAAACTAATGGGATGAATTGTTAAAAATAATGAAATCCAGTAAGTAACTGACAAATGAACATCCACATACAAAGTAATGAATATTGTCTTTTATTATTAGTAGTGATATGAGTCAGAGAGTTCTCTTTACAGAGTAATCTAAATCCTATAAAAAGATTTCATTGTTAAATGCTTATCAGTGATTGAGTTATTATTGAATTGAGATTTATATCTTATTTCCTTGCAATTTACACTTTTTGTAAAAACCAATTGTTTGTATTTGTTGTTAGTTTTATTCAAAACGTTTGCATGTGTCAGCTGGTATCCAGAGACCAGTCTACGTCCCATGTATCATGCCATCGAGATCAAGTCTATGTCTAAATAGTAACATATTGAGATGTCAACAGATCAACTTGTTGACACAAAAGATGGACACTCTTCAATCACTACTAAATGAGTTTTCAAAGAAATGGCCCAAATGAAAGAGATGATGGCGGGAAAGCAAGTTACTAAGAGGAGAGGCACCCTCTTGCTGATAATATTTTATGTTTAGAGATACTTAGAGCTCTGAAGGACTTAAACCTCACTTATGTAGGGCATAAGGATTTAGAGAGACACTTCTAGCAGTTCAAAAACTAGTCGTACTGCATTGTTACAATGATTCAGATCAATGTCAGGCGTTCTTAGCCACATTAGTGGATGCAGAACAAGACTGGTTCTATCAGCTTCTGCCGTCTAGAATCATGGGTTTCTTTGCATTTGGAGAAATACTCAAATCATAATTTTCTAGCAAGAGGGCGCATCAGAGAAATTTTATAACCTCATTCAATATTCAGCATAAGATAGGAGAATTCTTGAAAGATTATGTGGCAAGGTTCACCATGATTATCATGGAGGTTCTTAGAGTAGACGAGAATGTTAAAGCCAGTGATCTAATTCATGGTTTGAACATAGGACCCATGAGGACCTCACTCATGAAGAAACCAGCTGAAACCTATTCGGAAGTGCTCGCCCGAGATACTAAATATATCCACTCGTGGGAAGTTGAATAAGACTTCATGGGAAGGAATAAGGCGATAAAGGGAAATAAAAGAGAGGAGAATATAGGAGTTATGAGGTTGGTGATCCACGGTGGATTTAAATAGAGATGAAAGAGGGAATAATAAGTTCCCACGAGAGCTATATTTGAGAACTATATACCCCTCTAACTAAGACATGAGATGTTGTTTGATATAGTAGGAAAGAGATAGGAGGTCTGACTAAGTGGGCAAAATCTCATATAGATGGGCTGAGTAAGCCCAAGTTTAGACTATTTTGTCGGTTCCATAAGGATTATAGCCACAAAACAGAGACCTGCCGCAATTTAAAAGATGAAACCAAGAACCTCATTCGAGTAAGTCATTTAAAAAAATTATATACCAAGATAGGAAGCTCGGTCGGGGCTAAAAGCATGACCCCCATGAGGAGAAGAGGGATCATAGGGAAAAATAGGAACGATGAGACTAAGGGAGGTCTCTCCCTCCCCAAAAAAGTTTAATCCAAATGATATATGGAGGGCCTACAGATAGATATTCCTACCGGGCCTGGGAAGATCGCGTATAAGAGATTGAGCCAAGGAAACTGCGCACTCTAGGTATGCATGATGGAGGCAGTAAGCCCATAGTACAGTTTGGTCCCGATGATGTAAGAGGTATTCAGGTTCCTCACAGTGATGCTATGATGTATTGAGGGTGTTCATGGACATTTTGTTCTACGATTGCTTCAGACATATTAGATTGGATATAAACCTTGGAGTAGTGAATACCCCCATCGATGGGTTCACTAGGGAAAAGATATTCTTGGTGGGTGAAGTGGTGCCACCAGTAGTGTTGGGAGAATACCCAGGAAATAAATTTTTGATGTTAAGGTTCCTGGTGGTAGATACTGCATTGTCCTATAATGTAATCTTAGGGCGCCGTGATTGAATGATTTTTAAGTAGTGATATCTATATATCACATGTGTCACTAGTGCAGAAACAGTTATTCTAGAACGCCCTATTTCAGTTATTCTAGAACGCCTTGCCCAGGCGTTCTGACTAGAGCTGTTCTAGAATATCTGATTTTCCAGAACAGCTTTTTGAGGCGTTCTAGAATATCCGATATTCTAGAACAGTTATTTGAGACGTTCTAGAAATTTTTTTTTACCCGTTCTAGAAAATAATTTTTCCCGGTTAATCTGTTCCAGAAAATAAAATTCTAGAACGGTTATGAAAAAGACGTTCTAGAATATAAATTTTCTAGATCGCCTTTACGAAAGAGACGTTCTAGAATATACATTTTCTAGAGTGTCTTTACGAAAAAAGTCGTTCTAGAATATACATTTTTCAGAACGTCTTTCGAAAAGACGTTCTAGAATATACATTTTCTAGAACACCTTTGAGAAAGACGTTCTAGAAAATAAACTTTCTAGAACGTCTTTACGTAAAAGACGTTCTAGAATATACATTTTCTAGAACGCCTTTGAGAAAGACGTTCTAGAAAATAAACTTTCTAGAACGTCTTTACAAAAGAGACGTTCTAGAATATACATTTTCTAGAATGTCTTTTCGAAAAGACGTTCTAGAATATACATTTGCTAGAACGCCTTTAAGAAAGACGTTCTAGATTTGACAATTTTGGAATTCCAGTTTTTTTTTTCAGATCTGTTCATCCCTCATAGATCACAACTTTTTCACAAAACACGTGTTATTTATATAATCCAAAAATTATCCATTAATCACAATAATACACAATCACCAAAAGATGTCAATACGAACAACACAAGTCGCCAAATACACGATCACCAAATGTTAAAATAGAAATCACCAAAAGACGAGTACCTATTTTAATGCCATTCAAGTTATCCACAAATAGTTTGTTTCTTACACTCAAGAATATATTTCACAACCTATATTTTGATCAAGCAATAACCTCTAATAAACACTTCGCCCAACGTCTACGTATATCATCAATTTCATCGTCCGAATAAGGTTGTTCCATGTTGAGTGCCTGCAGGTCAATGGAAAATTGGAAATAAATCTATATGTAATTGAAATAAATTTTTAATTTGAGAACAGAGAACACACACACACACACACACACACACACACACACACACACATATATATATATATATATATATATCCCCTTGATAATCTGATTTCGATATTAAAAAAAAAATCAATTTTTCGGCTACATCCCTTTCTTGTATTCTTCTTCAATATAATGGTTTTTCTTGGTTTTTTTGTTTTTTTCTGCCATGGCTGATCAAGGACAAATTTCTTTCAATGGGACTCAACAAACCATGTATTCTCCTTATAAGTAAGTGCATGCATATTCATATTTTTCATTGTAAGGCAGATATCCATATCATTATCAATAAGGTTATTTCTTACCTCTGCCCAATATGCATATTTTTCAGGGTTCTAACTTCTACACTGAGCTGTGATGCCATAGAAATCCAAACACAAGAGATGCAAAATGTGCAGACATGAACATAAATCTAACACAAAATTGTTTGCTAAATAACTTCTACACTGAGCTGTGATGCCATAGAAATCCAAACACAAGAGATGCAAAATGTGCAGACATGAACATAAATCTAACACAAAATTGTTTACTAAATAACTAATTGCTAAATAATAGTTTGTTTAACTAACAGTTAAGGATGATACTTTTTGAAGCATGCAAGATAATTTATTACAGAGGAAAATAGGATTTAGTATTTTTCTTGACATGCATAATTACAAACACTCACATTTTGGCATTAAAGCAAAACTACTTAATATATCAAACAATTATCAATATCAACAAATTTCACACACTAGATTCTGTTTCCATTCAGCAAAATTATTAATATTAAGTCATTCGTTACAATCATAAAACCGAAGACCTAAAACAAAAAAGAATTAGATATACATTATTTGTAGCCTCTTTTGGATCCTTGGGGAAGGACTTTGACCGAATTCGAGTCAATCGAACGAAAAACCTAAATACATCGTGCAATAGTAAATTTAGCACTAAAAAATAGATTAGAAACAAAAAAAAAGTTGTATAACGTGATTCTTTTTGTATCTATCATATACATGGATATGCCAACCCTCGAGATCACCTTTTCTTTGTGCACCGGCCTCGTCAATTCCCAACACGTCCGGGATTCATTCGAGCTTGAGTAATGAATCGTCATTCGAGGCTTTGATTTTCTGAAAACCACTGCGCTTTGAGGTCTTTAACCAACGCTCTTCGAAGTTTTTCAAAACTTCGTATGCCGCTGAACCATCGATTTTACAGTGCAAATCGTGCCATGTAATTTGGGGATGGAAGAAACGGGTGAGTTCCTTTAAAATTACCTAGTTCGGTATAAAAAGGGACAAAAATTGACGTATTGGGACCCCTGGCCGTGAAGTAGTTGGCACCATTATGGGACCTGCTGTGCTTGCCCTCGCCGTCGGCATCCCAATCGACGACGACCCAATCGCCGGAGAAACCTTCCACGTCCGGTTGGGGAAGAACAAGTTCATGAGACTTTAATTTTTTTCTTCTATTTAATTCATGTAATTCAGTAATATAAAATTATAAAATTTTAGGAATATTTTTTTAATAAAATTTAGACGCACACGTACCAATTAAAGAAGCCTAAGTGAGTTTATCCAAAGGTAATTTCATTGTGTTTTTTCAATAATTATTTATCCGAAGGTAATTTCATTGTGTTTTTTCAAAAATTGTTAAAAGCTGCAGACGCCCGTCAAGCGATATGCTAAGAACTAGTAATCATGGAGGGATTATTTGAGACTAGGAACATCTGCCTATAACACCATAAGTCCACTACCCAAACTTGATTTCCCCAGGTTTGATGGCTCTCAGGCCAGATCTTGGATCCTAAAAATCCAAGGATACTTTAAGCTCATTCCCAACATACCAGATGCACAAAAGGTAACCCTAGCATCTATGCACTTTGATGGTAAGGCTGCTCAGTGGTACCATCAATTTTCAATCAGACAGTTAGACCTGACATGGGCACAATTCTTGGAAGTACTCTCAGCTAGGTTTGATGAGTTAAAAGAATCCAAAATCATCACAGAATTCAACAAATTGAGGCACACACAATCTTATGCAGACTATGTAGAGAAGTTTGAGGAACCCAGGGCTTGTATGTTACTACTGAATAGAGGGGCCTATTCAGATGACTATTTCATTGCTAGTTTTATTAGTGGATTGAGTGAGGAGCTGCAATCCTTCATACACATGTTTGAACCCACCTCACATCAGCAAACTATTGAGTTGGGACAGAGGCAATTACACACATTGGAAGCCCTAACAAAGAAGTTCAGAACAACTGTCAAGCCTATTACCCCATTTAACCCTAGGAAGTATGACATGAACACCACTCGGAAGCCAACTAATACACCACACATACCATAGTTCAAATTACTCACTGCCACTGAAATGGCTTCCAGGAGAGATAAGGTATTGTGCTACAACTGTGATGAACCTTTATCAGGTGGTCACAGATGCAAGAATAGGATATCATATATGGTCATGACTGAAGAATAATAAGAGATGCACTACAAGGGACTACCTTCTAACAATGAGGTAGCTAGACCTGATGAAACTGATTCTATGGAGGAAATTCAAATGTCTTTGAATTCTATTTCTGATGAGGTGGGATTACCACCATGAGGCTAAATGGATCAGTGGGGAAAAAGAAGCTGCACATACTTATTGACACAGGCAGCACTCTCGGTTTTATCCAAGAGACAACTGCCCAAAGACAGGGATGCACCTTAGAACAGGCCAAACCTATTTTGGTTAAGGTGGAAAATGGGCAAAGGATGGTCAGCTCCACAACAGTGTCAGAATTTAAATGGAAAATGCAGGGTCACCCTTTCTCTTTTTCACCAAGGGTTCTGGCAAATGAGGGGTGTGACTTGATTCTAGGGGGTGATTGGCTGAAGTCCTCTACTCCTATTGAGTTGGATTATGACCACATGACCTTCACTGTCACCTTATTGGGAAAGAGGGTGAAGATACAGGCTATATCTTCACCAAATGAATGCCACATCATCTCTGGTATTCAACTACCTTGGGTGACCTACTTGAAGAGTATCAAGATGTTTTTGAAGAGTCTAAGGGTTTAACTCCTACTAGGGGGTGGAGCACCATATTATGTTGAAAGATGGGAGTAATCCTAAACATCAATTCCCTTACAGGGTGTCACATGCTCAGAAGGTCTGAATTGCCCATTGTACGGAGAGTTATATTTAAAAGATGGGCATCATTTCACTTTTTATTTGAAGTTATAAGTATTTAGTTGTAAGTAGCGCACATGAAATATAGGAATTTGCTCAATGTGGAATTGGTGTTGATGATTAAAACATTAATTCTCTTGACTGATAATGTATAAAATTATGGAAATGACATATATTTCACTAAGTGGATATATTCTTTGAAGTGAGAATCTAGAGAAATGACTTAAATTTTTTCTGAATTCTCTTACCTATGATTTTAGTTTTCTTATAAGATGATAAAAGATCATATCACGAATGTTTAATGCGAAGATTTGTTTGCTAAATGTCTTATGCATATATTCTTCTTGTTCAAATATAACTATTTCACGCAAAAGAAATCAATAAATCCTGAAAGTTTATTTTCCAAAACACTGCAAAAATTAAAAACAATCCACATATATACTCAAAAAATTAAGTTATCAATAAATATATAAGTGGGGGATCAAGATGAGAGTTAGTGGAAGACTGTCAGAATAATAATTTCCAGACTTGCAACGGAGACAGCTTTCATCAACTTTCACTGCCCCCACTTTACCATTTTTTTAAACAAAAATAAAATAAAGCTTTTGAACACAAGCCCATAAAAACAAAGGTAAAAATTGTAATAAATAGGGTTCATCAAAATTAAGTAGTGTGATGCAGCTGCTAGTGGCACAGCAATTGAATTAAATGGTCCTGTGCCATATTGCTGTTACTGTCAACACTGCTGCTAAGTTCTATAAAGCTGGCAGCTCCATAGAAAGAGGTGCTTCCTTGGCTTTTGTAGTAACTTCCATTGCTAACAAACATATGCTGAAACCTGAAAAAAAAAAAAAAAAAAAGGAAATAAAAAACATATAGAGAGAGAGAGGGAAGATTAAATATATGGGCTCTGAGTTGATTAGTTTCTCCGGTTCTTCTTCACTTGATTTCATGGGTAAGCTTCAAAGTAGAAGCCTAGTGTTTAAATAAGCTATTAAAAAAAAACTGAAAGGCGGAAAAAAAAAATCCAGCTTTTTTATGTTTTCTTGAAAGTTGAAAAACTAACTTTAAAACTAGTGTACATGTGTGTGTGTGTTTTCTCTTTCTTTTTCATCATGGTCTCTTGTTGTTGTAGTTGATGCTGCAAACCATATAGTCCATATCATATTTCTTTATAGAGAAACTCAACGACCCTGTTTTTTTTTTTACTTAGCACAGAGTGAACTTTCACACCAAATTCATTTTTTTTCCTTCTCTTTTTAGCTTCCTCTCACGGGTGATAATACTATTCTTGCTTTTTTTCCAACATTGTTTTTCTTTTCTTTTCTTTTCTTTTCTTTTTCTGGGGTTTATGCAGGAACAAGAGAAAGGATGAAGTGAAACTACTGCTATCACTCTTTGGGTAGGTGAAACAAGAAAAAGAAAAGGAGCTTTTAAAACAAAAAAATTTAAAATTTCCTTTTTCCCTTTTGAAGAAAATTCTTTTATGCTGTTTTCTTGTTCCCTTTTGCTTTTCTGCACCTCTTTTTACTCGAGGAAAAGCACTTAAACCGACCCCGACTAAAAAAAAAATTAAAACCCGAGAAAAAAAACAAGGAGAAAAAAAAAAAAAAATCATGGATGCATACGAAGCTACAAAGATTGTTTTCCAAAAGACCCAAAATTTGGACCCTCAAAATGCTTCTAAAATCATGGGTTTCCTCCTTATTCAAGACCATGGTGAGAAAGAAATGATACGTTTGGCTTTCGGCCCGGAATCTCAACTACACTCTGTAATTCTCAAAACCAAGAAAGAGCTTAATTTATCTTCACCAAACATGCCCTCAACCCCTTCTTCACCTTTGAGCAACAACCCTTTCTCTCTCTCTAGACAAAACTCTTCTTCTTCTTCTTCTTCGAGAATCCCTTCTCCACTCAGCATAACCAATATCAATAATAATATGTCCTCAACTGCAATTTCATCTTCTTGGACAAATTCAAAAGGCAGCCTTTCAGATGACTTAATCAGCCCAAGCGCAGCTTGTAATGGCGAAGTTGACTTAATTGATGAGCTTCAGCTTCAAGATCAGCTTTCTTTCCTCAATGATGGCTCACCCCAACTGGGCCCAGAAAAAAGCTGCGATTTCTTTCAACAAGATTTAGCTTCGACCCCTGCTGGGAACGACCCTTTGCTCTTCGCCGGGCTGCACCACCGCCGGAGCTGCTCTGTGAGTGATCTCTGCTTGGGTTCTGATGATCTGATTGGTGGGTTTGGGTGGAAACCCTGTTTGTTCTATGCTAGAGGCTACTGCAAGAACGGAACCAGCTGCCGCTTCCTCCACGGCGGTGATGGGGCGGCGGTGGACGGCGGAGCGGTTGTGGGGTCACCGAGTCAGTTCGAACTGATGGAGCAGCAATGTCAGGAGATGCTGCTTAGATCAAAGTCAACTCAGCTCATGGCATCAAATAATTTCCCTTTTTCTTCTTCTTCTTCTTCTTCCCCAGTGGGAGCAAATAAATGCATGAATGTTCTTCAATTTCCACCTGACAGCCCAAGGTTTTGTGTAAAAAATCTCATTTGCCTGATTATTATTATTCTTTTAATTCTTTGTGTATAATATTTAATATTTTGTGTTGCTGATTATGTTTCTAGAGGTTTGATGATGGGGGATGGAATCCATAAATTTGGTCGGAGGAGCGATTTCGGGTTAAATTGTGTGAATCATGTTTCAAGGCAGATTTACTTGACATTTCCAGCTGATAGTAATTTCAAAGAAGAAGATGTGTCTAATTACTTTAGGTTGCCTGTTTTGTTTTGTTTTGTTTTTTTTCAAATCAAGATAAATATTTAATCAATCACACTCTTTTAGTAACTTGTTTTGGTTTTTTTCTTCTTCTAGTAATTTTGGGCCAGTTCAAGATGTGAGGATCCCATATCAGCAGAAGAGGATGTTTGGTTTTGTCACATTCGATTTTCCAGAGACTGTGAAGCTCATACTTGCCAAGGGCAATCCACATTTTGTTTGCGATGCCCGTGTTCTTGTCAAGCCATATAAGGAGAAGGGCAAAATCCCAGACAAGCATCGGTTATTAAATTTCTTTCTATTTAAGGATTCAAAATTCTTGATTTTATTTCTGAGACCATGTTTGGACATTACTAACAGGAAACAGCAACAGATGGAAAGAGGGGATTTTACTGGCAGCCCCACTGGTCTAGAATCAAGAGATCCTTTTGATCTTGGTAAGAGATATTATGCATAATTTTTTGTAATTAAAAAAAAAAGAATTGTTGGACTAGTCAAAGCTAAAATTTGTTAATGTGTGACTAGGTGCAAGAATGTTCTACAACACTCGGGACATGTTGTGGAACCGAAAATTAGAAGAGCAGGCCGATTTGCAACAAGCCATTGAGCTTCAAAACAGGAGACTTATGGGTCTTCAGCTTCTTGATGTCAAGAGGAATAGCCATCACCACCGTACTCTTTCTACTGGCGCCGTTGTTTCGCCTCCAACAACATTTTCCCCAACTTCCTTCGGTGGTCAGAACGTCGTCGTCGTACCGAGCAATCCCAGCAGTCCAGTAGCCAAAGAAGGTACCTTTTATTTTTATTTTTTTAGTTACTTTCGACATTAAATTTGGGTTAATTACCGAGAGTACACTTGAGTTCTAACTTAATTACAAGTAAATTCATTCAACTTTAGAAATTACAACAAATTACCCTGTGATTCTATTTCGTCTTTTTTTCTTTTTGTGGTTTGTTTTTTGGTAATAAGGTCAAATCTTAAGGGTGCTTTTGTACTCATCCATTAATTTAATAATGTTGAGGAGATTGTAATTCTGGGGAAGTGGGTTTGTTGATATTGCAGAAAATGGCTCAATTGAGACTGTAAATGAGGCCGATAAAGATAAAGACTATTATTCTGCCAAGGATGATCAGAAGAATGTCATTGGCACCCCGAAAGAAAGTTATTTACATGAAAGGTAATCTTACAATTTTTCGATCACACTCCAAAATGGGATGTTCACTCTTACTAACCAGAACTTTGACGAACGTAGCTTGGAGCACAACCTCCCCAGTAGTCCCTTTGCTTCTCCCAAGGCTGCGGGAGACTATGTCACCGCCTTTTCTAATGGCATCTCCGAGGTGGAGAAGGGCATTTCTGTCCTATCCACTAACCATAATATGTTCATGGGCCCCACTTTGTTTCCGGCTAATTCTTCACTGGACATGTCCCCTTTCAAATCTTGCTACT
The DNA here is from genome assembly GCA_014905375.1 of Phtheirospermum japonicum. NCBI lineage: Eukaryota > Viridiplantae > Streptophyta > Magnoliopsida > Lamiales > Orobanchaceae > Phtheirospermum > Phtheirospermum japonicum. The sequence goes on from BMAC01000081.1 coordinate 1,399,026, forward strand.
TCCAAGTGCCTAGGTAAGCTTTGCTTAATTATGTCTAAACATTATTGGTTTAAATTGGAAAGCATTATTAACTAGAATCCTAACTAATTTTTTCATGAGTGATGTATTAGGTTCGCTTCTGGTCATGAGACCATTGGAATGTAGGCATAGAATCTTGTCGGCCTATCTAACCACCTTCGCCAAGGTAAAATGGGACAATCAGTTTATTTATTGGATTTCTTAACATTTTGGCTCATTTATTCTTCTCCTTAATATATATATATAGGGATTGAAAAAAAAAACCTAAGAGTGGGGTAATTACATAAAAACTAAGTTAATAATAAAAGAAAAGAAAAGAAAAGAAAGAGCTTTGAGGTTTGAATCCATCTTCCATTTTTCCCCTTCAAAGGAAGAAAAAAACTAAATAATTCCCCTACATTTAAGTAAATATTACACTCGACTCTTCAAAATTAGGACGGTATCAAACCTGAGGGTAGATTTTGCAATTATCCCTTTTTTATATATTATTAATCTTAGTGCTTGGTTCTATAATTGAAGTTGGTGCTTGCTCATTTATTAAGGTTGTTTGTTTCTTTATTATCGTTTGAACAGGCCTAATACCGAATACTTGTAGAGCAGCGCCACCGCCTGCCACCACTAGCAACACCGGCATTAGTTACCGATATATATATATACTAATTACTACCATACAAGATGGATACATAAAAAGGCTGTAAATTAAGAAGACCGGGTCAGCCATTTATTTTCTCTATGTTGTCTACTGTATTTTCTCACGTCTGTAGTTGAATTGGTTGGACCACAGGAAGAAAGAAAAAATGAAGTAAAATAGTGAAAGTAAAAATCAAAGAATTAAGTTAGTCACTGATGGCTTTTCCCTATTAATAAGAGTAATTTATTAGGTAAAAAAGTGGGAAAAAAAAAGGGGGGGAGGTGGCAGTTCATTTTAGCCCATGTGATATTGTTGTAATGTTGTACAATTAGAAGTAAAAAAGAAAGAAAATCTTGAAATTGGAAGTGCACGCTCTCTGTGTGATGATTAATACTAATTTTACATGTTAGAAATAAATTTTATTTGTTTTTAGTCGACTTTGTTGGCAAATACCTGTAAGGCCCAGTTTGAGATCATATCTTAGTGTATATTTTGTAAAGACTTTTTGTCATTTTACATTAGATCGTCTTATTTTTTAATAAAATTTTTATTTCTTTAATGTGAAAATTTATACATTTCTTCATAATAATGTAAATAGTTATTTTGAGAAAGTATAATTTTTTATCATGAAAGTGTCCCGTTTTAAAACCATGACAGTTGAGATTTTGCGATATGGAAATATGATAATTAATTTCGGTAAGGGTAACCCGCATTTGTACATAATTTATGTTGTTATTGTTATTTTTTGAAAAAAGAATGTAAAATGTTTTTCTTCACTACAATCGTTTCAGAATAACCATTACTATTTTAATTTAATTCGAACCAAAGTATCGTTTTCTGTTTTAAAAGCAAGACAATTGGAATTTTGCTTTATGAAAATATGATCATAATTTGGGTCAGGATAACCCCAAGTTTGCGCCTAATATCTGTTGTTAGTTCTATTTATCGAAAAAAGGACTATCAGATATTCTTTTTCACTACTACAATCGTTTCAGAATAATCAGTATTATATTAATTTAATTCAAACCCAATACCCTAGTAAGACCAGTCACATCACATCGTTATAAGATCTACGAGATTTATTCAGATTCTAAAAGCATATGATTGTCGCTGCTACCAGATTAATTATTGCAAGTTTTAATAGTTATCATCGGATTAACTTCGCAATATCTCTATGACCTAAAATTAATTTCTGAGAGAAATATTTTTTACGATCCTTACTATAAGTGTTCAATCAAATATCTTTTAAGTTGTCAATTACAATTTGTACTAAAATTTTGTACCCTAAAGTATGAATATATATATATATATATATATATATATATATATATATATATATATATATATAATATATATATATATATATATTGAAATATAGTCGGTATTAACCAAAAAAACTAAGAT
>BMAC01000081.1:1409555-1425943 GCA_014905375.1 Phtheirospermum japonicum
TTTTGCATGTAATTGTTGTATTTTTCCTTGTGTCTTTAGTTAGAGTTTAACGTCGTTTCTAGTAGTTTAGAGTCATTTTTCATTAGGTTTTAGGTCTTTTTCTTGTTTATTATATTTTYGGCTTTAAGTGTACTAAGTGTGAGGTGTTTGTGCTATTTTTGGGTTTTTAAGTTTGAATTCTTGTTTTGTAGGTGGCTAAAAAGGATTATATTCGCTCGGTGGATGTCCCAGTTGTCGTAATACAAGCATAACTCCAGAACCACTTGTGCCATTTGCCTCCACTTTATACCATTGGAAAGATGAGAGAAATTTATAAAACTTTTGTGTTTACAACAATTCCAAATTCTGAGTCTAAGAATGGTAAAAGTCAGCTTTAAGTGTAGATAGTTCGTCATCGCCTCGTTTATGGCAGATTTTGGTGCGGAGCCCATAACTCTCGGATGAAAACTCCAAATGACATAATTAAAATGCCATATGATACAAACGAGAAAGGGCTACATTTAATATGAAGACATCATTGGCTAATTCCGAAGTTTTGGCAGTCGATCGACTTGTTTTAGTCGGTCGACTGCCTGGCAGAGTTACGTTGCTCTCTGGAAAGCAGTCGATCGACTGCTTTCTCGGTCGATCGACTGCTTTCTCGGTCGATCGACTGAGACGCTGGGAGATCGGCCATTTTGAGTATTTTTGGACGTTTTTGACCCTACAAATAACTATATAAAGCCTACACCTTGCACCTTTGATAGACACACCTCCTCCCAACCCAAGCTTGGGTTTGGAACTTAATTTCTCTCTCTAGATTTAATTTTCAAACTTTGCCTTGGGTTTGTAAGCTCAAGAAGGATTAAAGTACTCCCTTGGATCTTTAATTCCTTGCAATTTCAAACAAGCTTTTGGATTCTCTCTTTAATTCTAGTAAGCTTTCTTTTAATTTCATGCTTTGTTCTTCATTTGTTTTATGCTTTTTGCCTCAGGTATTAGAATTTGTGCTTGATCTTGTGAATCATCCATGGAATCTAGTTGAGTGACACAATTAGATCATAGATTGAGGCCTAGATCGTTTAATTTTACGTTATTTTACATGTTTCATGCATTTTTCTTCATTTCATGCTTTTTGATTCATACTATAATCTATCCCCTCCCTTTGGTAAATCCCTTATCAACTAAAGGAGCTTTAAACCTAACAGAATCACATTTATCCTTGACCTTAAACAACCACTACAATCCACAATATAACAATTATCAGGTTTAGGCACAAGAATCCACGTATTGTTAACATGCATAGAGTTTATTTCCTCATTCATAGCATTTAACCATTCAACAGAGTGCACATATTTCAAAGTATCGTCATAGGACTTAGGTTCACTACTATCAATCGAATCAAACACAATACAGGCAAAGGAAGTCATATGATAATCATTAAACTTAGAAGGTCGATTAACAATGTTCCTTCTAAACCTATCTCTAAGCAAGTTGATAGCCTTCTAAAGACTCATTTTCAGGCAGATTATCAATAGGCACATCATGTACAGTAGTATTATCAACATTTTTAGCAGTTAAATCAGGTAAATCAACATGTAAATCAGGTACAGTTTCAGTTTCAGCATGTATTTCATTAGAATTACTTAAACAAGGTGATTGTTGCACCTTACTCGGAGCCGTATCAGACTCACAAATAGGCATAGGAAGAGGCAAACAAGGAAAATCATATTTATTAAAAGTCACATCATGACTGATTATGACTTTAAAAGCGGGTTCACTCCTAAGCCGCAATCTATACCCTTTGACACCTTCAAGTTTATCACCCCTTTGATGAACAAACGCACCACAACCAAAAACTCTTAAATTCAAAAAATTAATCTCACGACCGGACAACACATGCTCAGGGCACTTACCATTCAAAGGCACATAAGGAGATCTATTTATCAAATAAGCACCAGTCAAAACAGCTTCACCCCAAAAAAATTTAGAAATACTGGAACATGCAAACATACATCTAACTCTTTCAAGTAAAGTTCGATTCATACATTCCGCAACCTTGTTTTGATAAGGGTTATACATAAAGGTTTTATGTCTTTGAATACAAGAATCGGCACATAATCTATCGAGTAAAGTCTTGCAAAATTCAAGTCCATTGTCCGTTCGAAGAATTTTGTTTTTTCTTATTAGTTTGGTTTTCAATTAAAACTTTCCAAGACTTGAATTTTTCAAACACGTCAGAATTTTGTTTTAGAAGAAAAACCCAAACTTTTATAGAAAAGTCATTAATTATAGATAATAAATAACAGCTTTCACCTTTGGTGGGTTCTCTAGCTGGATCCCACACACCAGCATGCAAATATTCAAGTATTTCAGTGCACAAACCTATTGGGATGGGGGGAAATGAGAAATTGCACTTTATGCTGCTTTTTTAACACACGAGAGTCACAAAACGGCATACAAGGCAGTTTATCATTACCAAAATAGCCAGACTTATGCAGAATATCTACACCCTTACCACTCATGTAACCTAACCTCTTATGCCACAAATCAGTTTTGTTCACTTAGACATCATTCACAAATTAGCAACTGCATTGAACTCAGCAACACATACATACAAATTGTTAGTTTTGATAGCTTTGAAAATCACAAGAAACCCTTTCTTTATAACCCATCATCTTCCAATGCAGCACATGAAATTAAGTTATTGCATAAATAAGGCACATGTCTAAAATTTCTCAAAGTCACACCATAACCAGAATCAAATTCCAACAGACGTCACCGACACCAGCAACTCGACAATTTTCCTCATTTTCCATAGACACAGACCCACGCGACACTTCCTTATAATTTGAAAATAATTTTCTAAATGGAGACAAATGGAAAGTGCAAGCAGAATTAACAAGTCACTCATTTTCACATGCAGAAAATGGCAACACAGAATTCACAACATCAACATTCTCAATTACCATAAAGACATCACCATTATTTTTACTACTCGAAGCCGTATTTGCCTGATTATTCGGCTGGTTTTTGAATTTTTATTTTTTTGATTTTATTAGGCAAAGGATACTCGTGAATGTTATGATCCGTTTCACCATAATTATAACACTTTCAGTTCTTAAGCCTTGACTGGGACCTATACTTGCCTTTTCATTTCCTTTTATAAGGAGTTAGATTATTTTGGTCAGAGAAAGATTCTTGGTTTTAAAAACGGCTTCGAAACCTTCCTCTAACAAAATTAACCTCACCGGAACTCCTAAACCCTCTACTATTCTTCAAATCTAATTCCTTGCTTTGTAAACCATTAACAATAGTTCCAAGACTCACATGGTCCCTAATATACTTTATGGAAGATTTAACATCAGAGTAAGATCAGGAATAACATTTAAGACAACAACAGGAGTGTAATCATCAATATGTTTGTCTTCATTCTGTTTAATGTCTTGCACAAGTTTGGTAAATTCATCAAGGTTATCATCCATGTCTCAAGACAAATCAAGTTTAAAATGCAAAAAAAAATCAAGTAAGAATAACTTGTTCGACAAAGAAGTTTTGGTATATAGCTCCTCTAGTTTTCCCCATAACTCTTTTGTCGTATTGTTAGAAGAGATTTAGTGGTGATGAATAAATCATCGAGTTCATGGCTCAGTATTATCGGATTTCGATTCGATTGAGAGAATCAATGTGTTTCAAGCTTTGAAAGGTAAGGAAAAATGGAAATAAAGCAATTAAACTAACTAAATTACACTAGAAATTGAAATAGCAAGTTGGTCGGATGCCTCGGTCGTATGCCTCAATATGGAAATGCAAAGCAATAATGAAAATAAGCGAGAAAATGCAATGTTTCACCAAGTACAAGCATGCAAGCACAAGGTACAACTATGCATGCATGAACATAAAAACTTGAATAATGCAAATTAACATCAATTGAAAGCATGAATGGATAAAGCAATGAGAATATATGGGAAAGTTTGAGATTTTATGAAAGACAACAAACAACAAAGCATAGATCTAGGATTAAGCATAAAACAAAGAATGAAAATAAAAAGAAAAATAAAGCATGTGAAAAACTCAAAATCAAGACGATCCAAGACCCGATCTATGATCTAGATGTGTCACTCATCTAGATTCCATAGCCGATTCTTAAGATCTAACATGAATTCAAGGTGCTAAGACAAAAGGCATAAAAATGAAGAAAATGCATGAAACATATGAAATCACGTGAAATTAAACCATCTAAGCGTCACTCAACTAGATTCCATAGATGATTCACAAGATCAAGCACAAATTCTAATACCTAAGGCAAAAAGCATAATACAAATGAAGAACAAAGCATGAAATTAGAAAAAATCTTACTTGAATTAAAAAGAGAATCCCAAAGCTTGAATGAAATCACAAAGCAAATGAAAATTCAAGGGAGTACTTGAATTCTTCTTGAGCTTACAAACCCAAGGTAAAGCTTGAAAATTAAATATAGAGAGAGAAAATTATTCTAAACCCACGTTTGGGTTGGGAGGAGGTGCTTTTTACAAAATGAGAGTAAGGTTCTATTTATACAAGGTAATTAGGAGTAAATTGGTCAATTATCACTTGTAAGCTTGGACTTCCTATATTTGACCAAATTTGACCTAAAATGGTCATATAAGACCATTTGGGTCGAATTGGCTCGGTTGGCTCGGGCAAGGGTGCAGTTGGCTCAGCGCTGTGCGGGTGTGGCTCGGCGCTATCGGCAACTGTCGGCAGGATGTGCGGACGTGGACGGGCGGTCTCGGCGTGTCTCGGCAGCAACCCACATGGGGCGTCGATCGATGCTCGGCAGGATCGACGCAACAAAGAGTTGCGTTGACACTGCATCGACAGACGCTGACAAGGTCTTGGCGTCGACGCGCACGGCTCTCGACAGACTCTCGGCAGGCGTCGGTCGATGCGGGTGGAGAGTTCTCGGTAGCGACGCGGGCAGGCGCTTGGCAGCTGCCGACAGGCCTCGGCAGGCTCGCTCAGCAACTGCCGGCAGGTCTCGGCATCTGCGCGCGGGAGAGCTCGGTTCGGGCCGGCTCAGTTCGATTTTTGGGCCTCGATGCCTTCACCTATAAAATGGAAATTTAAACCATAAAAAATAATGATTTACCACAAACCTCAAGTTAATCGGACCATTTAACCAAATTATATATAAAATTAATAAGAAACACAAAAAAACAATAAAATAAGAAAAATGACCTAAAAACTTAACGAAAAACGACAAAAAACTACTAGAAATGACCTTAAGCCCTAACTAAAAACACAAGGAGAAACGCAACAATTACATGCAAAACACGTATCAAGTTTACGCAAGACAGAATTAGACAAGCTTAAAATAATCTAAGAGTAGGAATACTCATCAATTTCAAGATTTTTTTTCAGTAATTTCTCACGAAAAACCACTTATCGCTTTGAAAACCTTTTGCTAGATAAATCCCTTTCATTTTCTGCTGCCAAATGACAAAATCAATTTTACCGTTGAACAAAGGTAAATTAAAAGCAGACGTCAAAGAAATTTTAAAACACACAAGTATTGAAAAAATACTACGACACTCGACAACAAATTAAACACAACATGACAATAAATGACAGATTAGTGCGAACACGTATAGTAATTAACTTAAAACAACAATTCACATAGAATCAGTTATACACAAAGCATGTAAGTCATAGTGACGGTCAATCGCTGGATTTATTAGATCACAACGGAAGCTCTTCGGTTTCCCCTATGGCACCACGTAGCCTGGGCAAGAAGGTTTGACGTGCGTGGATAATCGATAGTTAAAATACTTACAAAAAAATGTTAATTTCAGCAAATTAACACATAAGCTCCGGCAAGGAGCACAAACACGAGAGCACGTAGCAATCAAAATGACTAGCCTAAATCTAACCTAGATCTACTAGCTATGCCTCAAACATATAAAACCTGCTACCAGTGGTATTTACACTACGGAATTTAAAATAGAGAGGATCAAGACAATATACCCTAGAGGGACCCTATGTAAGGGCCCTAATCCACCGGAGAGGTGGATAGTCAACTACACTTTAATACCAGTGATGGGCGTAGTCGACTGTCAGAGGGACCACGATTGATCGACTCATTATGCGATTAGCGAAAGCACATGGGACAATTTACTCCCTTTTTTATCTTTTCCTTCACATTTTTCATTTCTCTAAATCCAAAGTCTGTTGCACAGCCTGAACCAGCGATTGGGCCTAATCCACAGTGGTAGCTCGTACGGGATGAATCTCCTACAATAACCCTTTCAGCCCAAACTAGGTGTCACAACTCAAAATCTTAGCAGCTGGCAACTGTGACTTAACAGGACTCGTCAACGGCAGCAGCTGACCGCTCGTCGTTGAAGCGTCAAAAATAATATTTATAAAGTTCCTCGACTTTCCTCTACTAACTAGTAGCAGTGGCAAGCAAGGATCGATCCCACGAGGAGTGTGGATTAATTTGTGATAATTCGTATTTTTCTAAACAAAGAAAACGGGGGTAAAGAATATTAACTAATCTAAGAAAACTAAATAATTAAAGAAAACAATTAAAAACAATTAAACGAAACAAATAAGAAAATAACAAATAATAATAAATAACTTTCCAGTCCTAGTTCAGTTTCCACCCTCGCCACTTGCGACGCGGGAAAATATCTTTGAAGAAAAACCCTTTCCAATGCTATCCACGTGGTGATGGAACCAGGAGGTAAGTAATAAATCCAATCTTTGGCTAGACCCTTCAATGAAAATGGAAATGCCCGCAGTTTAATTTGTTCGTCGGTCACTCCAGCGGGCTTCATGCTCGTGCATATAACATGAAATTCCTTCAAATGCTTGTACGGGTCTTCGCCATCCAATCCATGGAACGCCGGCAAATGATAGATTAATCCGGATCTCAATTCAAATTTAGCATCCTCCAAGGTTGGAAACGTGATGCATAGTTGTTGCGGAAGATCCGGATTTGCTAGCTCCTTTAACGTGCGTTCTTTTGCTCCTGCCATAGTCATAAACTTCAAGAAAAAGTTAGGAAGATTTTTTTTTTAATTTCAAAATTATTTTATTTAAATTTTTAATTAATTTTCGAAAATAATTTTTAATAATTTTTTTTATTTAATTTCGAAAATAAATAATTCAATTAATTTCGAAAATTATATATATATATATATATATATATATAATATATATATATATATATATATATATATATATATATATATATATATATATATAAATTAAACGAAATATAAAAGCTAAAAATTAAAAATATTAAAATACGTCAAATCACAATTTAATACGCGTCACTCCCCGGCAACGGCGCCAAAATTTGACCGCTCGTCGTTGAAGCGTCAAAAATAATATTTATAAAGTTCCTCGACTTTCCTCTACTAACTAGTAGTAGTGGCAAGTAAGGGTCGATCCCACGAGGAGTGTGGATTAATTTTTGATAATTCGTATTTTGCTAAACAAAGAAAACGGGGGTAAAGAATATTAACTAATCTAAGAAAACTAAATAATTAAAGAAAATAATTAAAAACAATTAAACGAAATAAATAAGAAAATAACAAATAATAATAAATAACTTTCCAGTCCTAGTTCAGTTTCCACCCTCGTTCAATTTATTTAACCAATTGGAATATAAAATCCACTCATCATATGAAACTAAATACCCTAAGTAACAATAAGCTCTGCTACTCGAATTTACCCTTACTGTGTATTTACTTAAAACAAGCTCTTTAATTAACTCTAATTAATGAACAACCTAGAATAAACTCTCTAGATTTAATCCACCAACAATATTAAGAATCAGGCAAATAGGTTAATCTAAGCAATAAACTCATAAGCTCGGTCTATTTAACTTATGTTGTGTTACCCCCAATGATACGAGACCACTAGTTGCTTCATAGAAATCGAAACTACGACAATTACACAGGAAGCAGTCCTTTTTCAAGCAATTGATAACCAAATCCCTAATCTAGGTGGCCAATCCAAATCAAGAATTCAGCAATCATGTCATGAAATAAGCAATCATGATATGTAAACAAGATAACACAAACAATCTCATATGAAGAACGAATGAAATATGCATAAATTAATTAAAACAAAATCTCACGAGGGTTTCAACATCCCTAGGACTAGATAAAACAATTACTCTCTAATGGAGTTTATAGAATAATAAATAAGAAAAATAAATAAGAAGAACATAATTCTAGATAAGAAAGGGATAAGAGAGCTTAGATCTTGAATCTTGAGTCTTCAATCTTCAAGCTCTTGATGGATGGTTGAATTGGGTGTTTTGGACTCCTTTTGGTGTCTTGGAACCCTAGGATTAATGTTCCACCCGAATTTGGTGTTAAAGGGAGGTATTTATAGGTTTAGATGTCTTGGAGAACAAGTTCCCTTGTAAAAATAGGATTCCAGCGCTTTCTATGTCGGTTTAGAACTTTCCATAACTGTTTCCTGCACTTTCTATACCGGTTTCCTCGCAGAATTAGGACTCCCAGCGCCAGGCTGGGCGGGCACGTCGATTAACATCGGTTCCTCGTCGACTGACGCGACAGAGAGCTCTGTAGGCAGGTACATCGAACGACATCAGTTCTTGTAGGCAGCAGTCAGCGGCACTTTCTGTAACGGTTGATTCCAGCGATAACCCATCTAGAAAGTCAAGAATCGTACTTTCTTTATTTTCTTCGCCCATTTTGTCTCTCGTTTCCTCGTGCAACTCTCATGCATTCTTCACTCAACAATTTATCACCTAATTACTTCAAAATAAGAGAGAAATACACAATTGGTGCTCGACTACTCATAATAATAAATATGCGAGAAATAAATATATATAAGATTATTAAGCACATAAAAATATAGGAATTAAACCATTAAATAAAGCACAATTTCTCGCCTATCAGCAGCACATTTCGGCGACACTCATCATTTTGTACCTGCGAAAGAGACAACAACAAATCAAATGAAGGGTAAAATTAACTTTAATTTTTTGGATTAGGACCGATTGCACCCTTGATGAGCTTGGTGGCGAACGACACTCGATCCAACTCAGATCTGCTTGGAGCCAGCCCCAACCTCATCAAGGTGAGATTGATGAAGGATCAGACTCAACGACCCAAAGACTCGGCTACCTTTCCACCCTAAGGCAACACCATCGTAGACGAACGAAGTTGCCCTCGCATGGAACCCTAGCCACACAACTCTGCTCGGTTTTTTGGTCAAAGCAGAGATCTAGCAATTCACAGATGAATGACTCACACACTCTTTGTCACTCAAGAACTAGGAGGTGGTCAGATAATTTCTCAAAGCATATTGAGAAAATGGGAGACAAAGAGGAGCGACTAGAGTTATCTTCGTCTTTTGGCTAAGGTTTGGCATCAAAGCATAAATAACAAATATGGGCGATGGTGATCAAATCTACAATCTCAACTGTCCAAATCAGGTAAGCAATGGGTCCACGAATATGTGATGGGTCGAACTCGAAACCCGACGGAGGTAGGCTGCCAGGGAGAGGTGGATTCCAGGTTGGACTTTGGGCTGATTTCAAATTGGGCTTAAAAATAATACCCAACAAATTCATTGAATTTAATTACAAGTTCAATAGATTTTTTGTTATAATCCATCAACTCGTATTATATCAAAATGTGATATGAACTTATAACGTCATCGAAATTGTCATAATATTTACAAAAAGCATGAATAAGCATATTGAACGAAAAGCATGAATAAGTATGTTACAGTTTATTGAGTTGATCTTGGATTTCTTTAACTAATAATAAACATTGCCAAAAAGTAATGGAGGCGATCGTCCATCTTAAAATATTTGGTCAACAATGTGAATTCGTAGGACTTATGGTTGTTGAAAATAAGTATCAGTAAAACAGATGTTAAGGCTGGTGTAAAAACACCAATAGTAACATCAGACAGTTTATATGAATAAAAGTACCGGAATAATAAAAATAATTTGAACACAGCAATTTAAATTTTATTCGTAAGCAAACATGCTTACGAACTGGGTATACAAACCCGAAAACTATATTGCTTTTAAACCGTTCAAGATCAAATACAAATATAAAGTAATATATAAAAAATGCTAGTATCAACACTTGATACTAAAATACTTGTTCCCACACTAGTGATAATCTTCTCCGTAGATCACGCAACTTCGAAGATGTTCTTGATTTAAATCGTGGCCTCAAGTCTTCTACTTGCTCGTGTTCTTCTCACCTTGCTGCGTTCTCTCTTCAAAAATCGTATCTTGTGTCTTCTTGTTCTTGTCTTAAATAGACAAGACTCCTATACTTGGTAAACAAGCAAAACATAATCTAGGAAACTAAATAAAGTCCTGGGCACAATCTAGGAAACAGATCTAGACTCCTAATTTATTTTGAGCCCAAGAAAGGCAAACAACCAAAAAAGGAAAAATTGCCAAGAATAAAATTCTCAACAATCTCCCCCTTTTGCCTTTCTGGACAAAATACCCACGACGCAACAAAAAATTAACAAACTCCCCCTAATTTAAAACTCCCCCTAAACAAATAACCATTGTTTAAAATTTACAAACCATAATTAATAATAAAGAAATATTCTCTAAACACAAATCAACATAAGGGCTTAACGACTACGAATCCTCTTCGATTGACGAGGAGATGTCCCGTCATCCCTTGACTTTCTATTCCTCATTAACTTCTCCAGCTTCTTCAACATCCTCTTCCTTGACTTGATCCTTCTCTTTCTCTTGTCCTTGGCCAAACTTGACAAAACCTCAGCAGTAGCATTTTTATCATCACCTTCAGCAGCAGCGTCGTCATCAGCACTCTCTCCAACATCAGCAGCCTCACTCACACTCTCTCGCCCTTTTTGGGCAGAAAGCAAAAGGTCCTCCTCAAAGGAGGCTCGAAGAGCCCGAAGTTGCTCAACCTGAACTCGGAGTTGGTCAATCTGCTGAGTAAGTAAGGCTACTTGAGCTCGCACAACCAGGGCAGAAAACTAGACCATGTTAGTTCTGGTGTTCCCAACACCAGAAGCACCAACAGTTCTAGTCGGCGCCTGCCAGGGGAGATCAACTACCCGCGCTCCAGTCATGTGCTGGCCACATACATAGAACCGCTCTAGCTCTCCTGTGAAAACATCCTCGGCAGTAGGATCAAAACCTTGATTTTCCAAAAGACTGTAGATGAGAGATGCAAAGCAGAAGGAGGACATGGCCTTTGTCATAGCAAACCTAGTGATAGCATCAAACATATGCTGTCCAATGTTTAACTTGATCTCACGCCCTAACTTAAACAAAAGCAGCGCCTGAGGGTGAGTGACAACCGTGGCATTCTTGGTAGGATTTCAATTCCAGACAACCACTTTATGCAGCACAGAATAAAGAGAAGATAGACGTGTGCTCGGTAATTTCTCACGCCAAGATTTTGTCAAACCTCCAGACATAAAATCAACTACTTCATCCATATCATTCACCGTAGAATCACCGTGATAGTCCTCAGTCCCAAATAATTCATTAATCAAAGCAGGAGTGAAAGAATACAGTTCCACGCACAAATACTTTTCCAAAGTTCACAGACTTGGAATCAGCAATGGAAGGTAGCATATTTGCATAAAACTCCAGTATGACATTTCAGACAAATGGCATTGCAGTTGAAACAGTGAATACACACCTCAGTGTTCAAAGAAAGCAATCAAGTTTTGCTTCTTGAAGATATCCACTAGAACCTCGTGCTCATCAATCACGCCTCGGTTTCTATAGCCAGCAAACAACTCTTAAGCCTCCTTGGTCAGAAAAATAGGCAACACAGGCACCATATCTTCAATCTCGATGTCCTGAACAGCAATGTAAGTAGAATCACCAGAAAACTCTTCTGATGCAGCAGACGGGGATGGAGCACGTGCAAGGTCAACAACAGCAAACTCTGAGCTGGACGAGTAGGCAGGACTAGTGGTATGGGATGTCACGTTCGGTGACAGATCACCAGAACCAACATCTACTGTCTGGGTAGCGACAGGTAGTGTTGCGTTCGGTGACGAAACAACCGAACTCTCACCAATCTTCTGAGCAGTCTTGGACTTCTTTTTCGCGGACCTAATTACAGACAAACGCTCAGACAAAAAAAAAAGAATCACCAGAATCAGTTGAATAATCAAACACAGGCATAGGTTCAGGCTGAGTCATGTTAAACGGATTCAAATGGGGATCAACAACCAATGGATGAGAATAGCTTGAAACTTCTCCAGTGAAAAATTTGATAATTTTGTAAGGGGGATCAAAATAGCTGGTTTCAGTTAAGGCCGGCGACACCTTGATAGATGCTAGTGGATTCTTCTTCTCAGCCAAACTCACAGTTTGATACCGGGGAGGAGTCAACCGTGGAGTAGAAGTGGTCGGCGGCCCGATAATAGTTTTAGAGGGCGCAAAATATTCATCATCGGAGTCCATCATGACTATGACGTCCTCATCAAAATTCATGTGCTCAATAAGCACTCGACGTCGCTCCCCTGCTTGACTCTTCGGAATAGCCGCCAGATTCACGCCTGGAGAAATATTGCGTAGCCTTCTTGACCTTTTCAAGGTCGGGTTCCCAACTGGACCAAACACTTCTGAAATAAACGACAAATCTGGAGGATTCTTCACGTCAATCTTGCTGCCTCGTTGACCGGGAAAAACTTGAACCTCCGGTAAAGCGTCGGAGGCGGTCGTGATAGGTACCATGTCTTGCGAATTGATCGGAGGTGGATTTGCAGCAGTGGTTTCTATTGGTGATGGGTTTGGTGGTATAACACCAGTAATTTCCTCGCGTATGTCCATGGCGGAAAAACAGTTTTTTAAATTAGTGGGCAATAAAATCAAGAGTGATCAGAGGGTGAAAAAATAGTTTTTTATAAGAAGATAAATATGACCGTTGAAGGTAAACAGTAAGTAAAAAATCTGAACAGAATAACCCCTCTATTATCACACCTTCCTATTTTATACCCCCCAAAAAATTCTTTCCTTAAAAAAGAATCTCACTCCTTCTCTCATTAACGCACACGGTCTCAACCCAACTAATCCACTATCTCAATTTTGGAAATAAAGATCACAAATCTCAACTACTTAGAAAACCGAAATAGAGTTAGATTTTTATAAACCATCACCATAGTTGAATAAATCCTTTACAAAGTAACTTTTTACTCACCGAATAAATCTCGTTATTACCTGTCCAATCCACCAATTTTAACACCACTTAAACACTTGGTTAGATAGATGCAAAACAAGATTAAGAGAATTCAGGAAAGACACAAGCACAAGCAACAGAACACAAAGCAAAATGGCCTCTTCTCAAAGTATGAATGTCTTAATTGATGCCTAAAAATCATGACCTAAAAAGATAAAAACACAGCAATTGATTTATGTGACATGATCAGTGTTGCTTTTTATGCGATGACATTATAACTAATTACTTTAGTGAAGTCATGAAAATATGCCCCTTAACCCAAGTTAATGACTACGTCAAAATCACTCAAGAGGGTGAAAACTAAAGACTGGATCTTTGTTAATCCATATTTTATTCATCTTTTTAAAGATTTGAAGAAAAGTTATCTTATCTTCAGCAATTGCTATTAACACTCCTTATTTTTGGACCTGGGAGAAAACCAGTTTATGCGGGAAAGTTCTACAATCACTTAATTGAAGAGGTTAGTCTTTTTGTCACCACTTTTTATTACAACACATGAATTTCTGCACTTCAATCAGACCCAATGCATTCAGTATATGTATGAAAAAGAAAATAAAAAATACATGCAAAATTTACAGATGTCACGCCTGATGACAGTTTAGGTGTCATGACATCAAAACAAACATTGACTTAAACAATGTACATTCTGAGATCTCTTCTCAAACGAGAGAAGGTCTCTAAATCTAATGCCTTTGTGAAGATGTCAGCAAGCTGATTGTCTGTCCCAACATGCTCAAGACTAACTATCTTTCTCTCAACCAAGTCACGAATAAAGTGGTACCTTATGTCATTGTGTTTGATTTGTGAGTGCTGGACCGAAATTTTTGAGATATCAATGGCACTGGAATTATCACAAAGCACAGTCAAGACTATACTATATAGACCGTAGTCTTATATCATTTGGTTCATCCACATCAACTGTGTACAAGCACTTCAAGCTGTAGTATACTTTCTCATTCATTTGGTGTTAGGAAAGGCACAACATATAATAAGTGATTTGGATACAAGCCATTCCACCTGGTTAATTAATAAATGCATTGCTTATTCGAAACTATGTTACTAAAAGCTTTCGTTATTCACTGTATTACTGGATTGATAGATATAAAACATAATTAAATTTTATTTCTCATTCATTATATACAGTGTATCATTTATTAGGAAATAAACTTTTATCAGGACCGGACGAGCAAGTCCATCAACCTAATTGGTTATCAGAGAGCCCTTGACCCGATAAGCTCAGGGTTTCATTTATTTATTTATTTAAAAGCTAGGAGAAATAACAATAGGATCTTATTACCTCATCTGATCAGCTTATTTCTGAGTAGATAGCCATTGTCTAACAATTCAGTTCGAATTCTTTCGTGTAATTACCTTCGAACACGTGGCCCTTGACAGCTTGTTCGAAATTCTTTAGTATTATTGTTGTTGATTTATTGGTTATGATTTTTTTTATGAATACATCTTGGGTAGAGAATGATTTTTGCTTATTTTGTGCATGCGTTCTCTCTTTTTTATAGTTTATATTTTTTGTATTTTCTATTTGGAAATTTATTTTATTCATTCTAATTAAACACTTGGATATGTAATTGATAATTATATAATGGATCAACAATTTATAATAGGTTTGTATATTTCTATTTGCTTAGTATATAATGTGTTTTTGTTAATGAATTTTTGGTTATGGATGACTTGCTAGAAAATTAACATGAAACATTTATATATATGCCTTGATTTGCTTAATAAATTATGGTTTTTGGTGTAGGATTATGTTCTAAAAGATATTGATAGAAATTTTGGTTTCGAGTCTCCTCAATCCCCAGTTTCGAGCTACAACAACTCGCAGCATGGTCAAGAGCATTTGAAAATGAAACCCCAATTGTTCCTCTGCATTTTAGCTTGACTCTACTGAATGCTCTCTTGATAAGATCTCACTGCCATATTCCTTTCTAAATATGTGATTTTTGTGATTTATAAGTTTATACATAGTTAAAAGAAAATTTATTTTTAGATGAACTGCTCATGTTGAGTTGAGAAAATAGGCATACAAGAGATTTATAAATCTGTTTTGTTTTGTTCTGCTGCTCTATATAATCTTTATTTTCGGAGATATGCTTACGTTTAGATTTTATTTTAAGGTGGCTACTGATTGATTTCTACCCATTCATCGTTCTGTAGTTATTTCTGAAGATAGTTGCATCAGGTTCAGAAGTTGACTCGACTACATATGCAGTTTTATTGAAAAGTCTTTTAGCTGCTGGGCATTGGAGGAAATATATTGAGGTAAGTTGTTAAAATTATCTAGTAGATTTTCTTTTTATTTTCTTGCACATCATTGTTTTAAAACAAGATTTGATGCAGGTGATGCAGTGGATGGAGGATGCGGGAATTCCACCTTCTGCTCACATGTACAACAGCTTAATGTTTTATGCTCAAACGAGTGGCGGAGCTGAGAATGCTGCAGTCATTAGAGAACGGATATGTAAGTTTGTCTAAGGATCTTTTTAAATTAGCATAAAAAAAATTGCACTTTAACACATAAGCCACCATGTGCTGAGTAGAATGTTGATTGAACTTCATTTTTCAAGTATGATTTCAGAAGTTATGACCCCAACGCTCGTTGTGACTTTTATATGGGTGGAATATGTAACATAGAGCAAAAATCATAAGAAATGAACTGTGTGGATTATGTGGTTTAAGTATGGAGTGATACTACTTGCATTGTTATCACACTACTACCTCTAAGACTGCACAACCGTGTTATACATCGCTTTGGGTTTTCCCGTCATTTTCTAATTACAACTGGAAAAAAAATGAATAACTACAAGAAAACCCAGTTATCTTTTGAAATTGCAAACTAACCCCTTGAGGTTTTGCAAATATTCCCTTCAATGAAGTGCAATTTGTTAAATAGAAACAAAAATTATATGTCAATGAGGTGTTTATAATTTTGAACGACAACTGGGTTTTTTTGTTTTTTTTTTTGTTATAGCCAAACCTAAAGGGTAGTATCTGTAATTATACCTTAACAAAATAATAATAAATAATAATAATTATTATTATTATTATTTAAGAGAAAATAGAATGTTTGTTGTTGTTAGAAATATTGGGAACATAGTTAACATTGAAGATGACTCAGACTTCATGAATTAAAAACTTACACACAAAAAAAAAAAA
>BMAC01000081.1:1429802-1481001 GCA_014905375.1 Phtheirospermum japonicum
CAGTCGATCGACTGCCAGTCGATCGACTAAATGTCAGTCGATCGACTGCTTCGCCCAAAATTGCCAAACTCTCTAGTTCTCCAGTCAATTTGAAGAGAACTAGTCGATCGACTGATTGACCAGTCGATCAACTGAAAATCTAGTCGATCGACTGACCAATCTAGTCGATCGACTAGTCAAATAAAAAATATTTTGAAGTCAAATAAAAAAAAATTATAATAGAAGAGTTAATAAATTCAAAAAAAAATTAAAAAGAAATTGGACTTGAACTATTTTCAAATATTTGAAGTTAAAATTTGAAATTTTAATTTCAAATAATTGAAGATAGTTGCCTACGTATCCCTTATCTTGGGAATCAAAGTCCACGTAGTTCTCACTTACCTTACTTACCTTACTTACCTTGAAATCGGAAGCGGTGGTGCGGGGGGTACCATACTCATCCATTTACCGACTCGTTGCTAGATCCCGTAGTATCATAATACGTCTCGCTCTCTTCATCTTCACTACGAACGTTTTTTTGTTTCCGTCGATCGGCGTTGACCCAATCATGCAATAATATTTGACACTCGAGATTGTGAGGTGTAAGTTTGGATCTCCGCTCGTCCAGCATGTACCCCCTTCACTAAATGCTTGTTCGACTGAAACGGTTGATACGGGAACGGCCAATATCTCCCTCGCAATGATGTTAACAACTGGATAAAGTGATTTTCTCGATGCCCACCAATTCAAAATATCAAACTCGCTATCGGCTTCATTTTTCTCCCAACGTTCCATACTCAAAAGTTGTTGTTAGATAAGCTTCAAGTTCTCGATAAGGGTTAGAACCGAATGAATAACCCGAACGCCCCATTTCGTGACTTTTTTTGTTTCAAAAAATCTTGAAATCCCTCAATTTCATCGTCGCCGTCACCACTTCTAGTAGAAGTTTATCGCCCGGAACTCATAGGAAGAGGACCATCAAAGTTTATACTATATTCTTTAAACATATCATATAAAGACTTTTTCACATTTTGAATAATAGTTTCAACGGAAGGATATTCATAGTTTTCAAACGGCAATAAAGTATCATGATAACTATTAGTTAAAATTAAAAAAAAAAAACCCCGTGAAAACCGTCCAAACCGGCCAAACCGAACCGGGACCAAACTGTGAACCGGCGGTTTGTAAACCGTCCGATTTCACGGTTCGATTCCGGTTCGAGGTTTTCGCCGAAACTGAACCGGCGGTTCGAACCGTCTGGACACGTCTAGTGTTACATAAAGTCACTTTTTTTTGTAGTGATGAAAAATGCTAGTATCAACACTTGATACTAAAATACTTGTTCCCACGCTAGTGATATCTTTTTCGTTGGTCACGCAACTTCGAAAATGTTCTTCTTGCTCGTGTTCCTCTCGCCTTGCATCGTCTTGCTCCTTGCTCCGTTCTTGTGTCTTCTTGTTCTTGTCTTAAATAGACAAGACTCATATACTTGGTCAACAAGCAAAATATAATATTGAAAACTAAATAAAGTTAAAACACAATTTAAGAAATAAATCTAAAATTATAATTTATTTTAAACCCAAAAAAGACAAACAACCCAAAAGAAAAAAATTATCAAAAATAAAATTCTCAGCAAACAAACAATTGAAATTTTTGAAAAATCTTTTTGCATAATTTCATATTATTTTGATAACAAATATATATTAATGTGCCTGGTTGGTGTCCTTTCGAAGTGTGATTATGGACTGATTATAATTTAAATGCTGCTAATCTTTACTTTACTACAATTTCTATTATTTTGTCACTTTGCTGCAGCTATTATTGATATTTTTGTTTTATAGTGAGAGAGTGTGTGGGTGGGGTTTGTCTTTTTGCTGCCCTTTTGATGGGGAGTGGAAGGGAAGGGTCACACCAAGCACACCATCACATGGGGGTTGACGATGCATGTGGACCCTACTTATTTATCTATTGCTACTGTTTCATATGGTCTGTGGGTCACCGTACCATGTGATTGATTTCTAATTTTAATTTTATATTATAATTATATCTTTCAAAATCTATCTCATCAGTCGTAATTGTTTAAAGTTTTCGCCTAGTTTTGATTAGTTTTATTTAGGTACTGCTGTCAATGGGTCAGGTCAGGTGTGCTCAGCTTATTTCCCGAACCCAACAGGCTCTAATCTGTAAGAGTGAACAGGCCAGGTTGGGCCTGAATTCCACCGGGCCACCATTTCGGAAACTCACCCTGCCACGGGCCACCGGTTGGCCCAAGTTAAAATATTAAAAAATAAAACATAAAATATTTAAAATCACAAATTAATGATATTAGACTTTGAAATAACTCGAGGGATTTGCATGCACATACAAACGTATACTCTATTGGATCAAATTCCAATAAACAATTACAAGAAAAGTTCAAATAATACGACAAAAAAGATTGGTGTCTCAAGAATATAGGATACTGATCTGAAATACGAAGTCAGCGACCTAAATAGTTTCAAATAAAGTCACAGCGACCTGATTGATCTCCAAGAGCTTCCTGGCGATTCACCTGCAAGACAACCTAAGCCAAGACGATAGACGTCCCTGGCGTAGACCCTCCGATACTTAAGTTAACGAGAGATTCGAGAGTTCAATAGTGCGCGAAATCAAATCAACTTAGAATAAAAGAATGAGACCTGAGTCCGTTTTATATTAATAAAAGAAGTGTTCCCCAAGTTAGGGTTCCCTCCTCCTACTATAATACAATAAATATCACAACCGACTTAGAATTAGAATTTCTCCTATATGCTAAATTCCCATAAATAATAGATCTCTCGCTAAATTATCAGAATAGGTCTGGGCACCAAGCTGGTATAATGAGACCCATGCCATAAGAGCCCGCCACCCTTTATAAGAGCTAACTACTCTCATACTTCAGGTCGCGGCTACTTAACATCTCACCAAACTCTCAGAAAGAACTCTCCTTCCGAAAAATGAGATTGCTTACTTAAATTACCATAAATACCTATATATAACTGACGTGAACATTTGATGCCGTATCATTAAAGATCATCATCTACAACAGACTACATAGACAGACCAACCCAATTGTTAATCTTCAAGACACTACAAATTACCCTATTCCAATCACCTATGATCAACATCGTAACATTGGTCCCGAAGGAAATATAAATGCAACTCACGATTAATTGTTGGATAAAGATCAATGCATTGCACTCGCATAATAACTCATAATGTTCTAAATATAAATAGAAACTCATAATGTCCGAGTAATGATCATAATCAAAGTAATATAACATTAGCCCCACATCAAAATACCAAAAAAATAAAACAAAAGTCGGAAATTAAAACAAAATAATATAGAAATCCAAAATGTCGTATCATCCCCATCATTCATCATCATATGGATCCCCTTTCAGATCAAACGGGAAAAGTCCCATCACCTCCCTACCGATTGTTTGAGAGGTAAACAATTGACTTCATTTGCAGCATATCTCATTTTTAACAGATGGGGACCTAGCTAGAGTTGAACAAGAAAAAGAAAATGTTTCTGATACAAGAAGACATGAGGCTTCTACTCACTCTCAAGAAGAAGAAAATGTTTCAAGTTACTCTTTTTTAAGTTTAT
This sequence comes from Phtheirospermum japonicum, assembly GCA_014905375.1. Taxonomy (NCBI): domain Eukaryota; kingdom Viridiplantae; phylum Streptophyta; class Magnoliopsida; order Lamiales; family Orobanchaceae; genus Phtheirospermum; species Phtheirospermum japonicum. The sequence goes on from BMAC01000081.1 coordinate 1,433,413, forward strand.
AGTCAATCAATGAAAGTTTTGAAGGTCTCAAATATTTATATAAATTTAAATGAAGCACAGATTTTAGTCCCGGTGTCGGAATATCTATACTAAAATTTATGTATATTTGAGAAAAACTTATACAAGAACACTTGTAAATAATTTTTGTCTATGAGTTTATTAACTCATAGAACGTGACCTCAGGTCATAAATAGTATTACTAGAAATTATTTTACAAATTATAAAATAATTACAACTAGTAATATATGAAAAACTTTTGAATGAGCTAATCGTTCAAAACAATTCTTGAATCGCTCATAAAATCTTCAAGTTTGATCAAACACAATCTTGAAAAACGATTAGCTCATTGAGCGATATATTTCGTATGCTTTAGTGAGTCTTCTGTTTTTCTCGTTCTCTCGTGTATTCCTTCATGAAAAACCAAGCAAGATATATATACTCCAACTTTCTTGATAGAGTCCTAATTTCACAAAATAAAGTTTAGATAAACATCATGAGATATTAACTAGATAAGGACTAATAAAAGACTTACTAAGATAAATGACTCTATTTATTTGCTAGATTAATCAACTAAATATTCTAACAAACTTAAGTATTAAGAAGGGCAAATAGAACTTATTAAACAAAACAATCAATAGGAATTTAAAATAAATAATCGACTGAAAGAAAATCCTATCAACCTCCCCCTTTTGCATTTTTGGACAAAAATGCTTTAGATAACTCCCCTTGAGTTGCACAGCTACAAACTCACCCTCAATAGTAGAGAGCTGCCAGAATGTTAGTGTGAATGATAGTAATAAAGGTAATAATAAAAATAGATTAACATAAGCAAATGATTAATCAAGAGAATATTTGGAAACAAAATAAACCCAGACAAACACAAGTTCAAAAAGTATCACCAGAATAATTGAAACAAAACATTAGAAATAAATTTAAAAAAATGTCCAGTCATTATAGCTTGTTCAGGTACTACGAGCTCGGTTCCTCATCGACCACCGTGGGGTGGTTATAAGAGTCTCATCATCATCATTAGTATCATCAATCACCTTCTTTCCTTTGCCTGTTGTAGCCCACTTCTTGCCTTCGTCTTCTCCCCCTTTTTGACCAGAATGCAAAAGGAGCGCCTTTGTGTAGAAAGTCTGCAATGTCATCAACCCATTAAGATGGGCCTGAGCTCCTGCAATCTTTTGATCTATTAAGCTCAGATGCTCCTGAATATCAGAAACAATAATTGGAATCGCGGTAAGCGTGTTAGGCACTGTGTTAGTGACACTAGGACCAACATTCTGAGCAGAGGCAGCACACTGGTCATCTATCTCATCATCCGAAAAGGACAATAAAATATCAATAACGCGATTTGGTCCTTCAAGATACTTACGTCTGAGCCCAAAAAATCAGGCTCCCCACTGAAATGCTCATCACCATATCGCTGCAGCCCTTGATCAGCCAAAATCGAGTAGGTAAGAGAGGGAAAAGGTAGACCGACTTTGGTAGCTGTAGTATCAGCAACTTAGTCACACAATCGAACACAGTCTGACCAAAATTAAACCACATCCCCGACCTTATCTGAAATAGAGCGCATCCCTGAGGTCGGGTCATTATTGTTGTGTTCGTAGTTGGCACCCAGTTGCACACAGCCACATTATGAAGGACAGAGTACATGGAGGTAAGATGGGAGCAAAGGAAACATTTTGGCCACTTCTGTACTCTCCCACCAGTGATAAATTTGGCCACCTCATCAAAGTCGTCCACTGTGACTCCTTCTTCATAATCATCAGTCCCAAAAAAATTGTTGATGACAGAGGGTGTGAATAAATAGACCTTTTTTCTAACAAAAACCTTGCCATAATTCTCAGACAGTTGGTTCAAATCGAGGGAAGCATATTAGCATAAAACTCAAGAACATCCTCCTTTAGGTACGACATAGCAGTTGTCAAAGTGGAAGATATACCCTTTTTGATAAAACATTTGTTCAAAATTTTCTTCTAAAATAGTCCAAAATCCACTCTCCTCTCATCAATAAACCCACAATTGTGCAACGCATTAAAATGGTCTCTAGCTTCAGCAGTGTAAAAGTGAGGTGCAAAAGCTTTACTTACCTCAATATTCTCATTAACAGAGTCATCCTCCATGCAATGCTGTTTTCTTTATTTGATTTATCTCCTGTCTCCATCGGGTGATCACCGGCTGGTTCTTTAAGATCCACCAGACCAGCCTCAAAATCATCATCATTAGAATTATCTGATGCAGTGGAGCTTTTGGAAGAGGAGCTGGTGGTCATGGTCGGAACTACAAGAGGTGCATTTAGAAATTCAAGATCCTTACTCGGCAGCGGTGTGCCGGCGTCTTCACTAACACGAGTCTCCTCAGCTGAGATAGTCCTTTCAGATGACTTACTCGAGTCTGATGGTGAGTTTTCAGTAAGTGTCCTAGGAGCCACTGATGCAGAAGGCACAAAGACTGAAGCCGTTTGTGCAGGTTCCTTAGACTTTTGCAATTTCAGCAACACATACGCCAAAGGAGTATCTTCATCAGACAACAGTTCTTCTCCTCCGGTCTCCTCTGGTTCAGAATCAGGTGCAACCATATTCTGAGGAGTCAGCCTGTGCTGTTTTTTTCTAAATTGGCTCAATTGTTCATCATCAGAGTCAGTGAAGAAGGAAGTGGTCGGAATTTCTTGCTTGGTGGCAATCGATCCTTCAGAAGGATCATAGTCGGAGTCATCACTGTTCGTTTCATATACCACTCCTTCCTCCACAAAGGACATACTCTCCAACAGAAGTCGTCGACTTCCGCTTGTCCTGCTCTCTTTGGAATTACCTCCGGCAGGTATCCAGGCTCTACCCATCAAAGATGTCGAAACCTTTTTAGCAGTGGGATTCCAACTCTCCCAAACGTTTCTGCAATAAACTTCAAATTGGGAGGATTATCAATGTCAATTTCATTACCTGGGTTCCCTGGAAAAATAACAGCATGTGGTTCAGCCGGATCTGAAACCGAAATCAGATCTAGTTCAGTTGTTGAATTGGGAAAGGTCCTTCAGTAGGCGCAGTCAATTTCTCAGTATTAAGGCAAGGTGTTGGGACAGATCCACCAACACCAATTTTGACAGTAGAGTTAGCTCTATGATCGCAGTGAATATCTAGGGGCACATATCTTGGTAGTGAAACAGAATCGGCGCCGACTTCCGGTGTTGTCAGTGACTCCGGTAGCAGAGGGGTGGATCTCTTGGAGGTTTTCCCTTTCTTCGGACTCATTTTTTTTTTCAAAAAAAAAACTTGCAAAATTTGGGAGGTTTCTGTGAGAAATTGCTCTGACCAACAAGAAAATAATCTGACAACTTTAATCACAAAAAAAAAAAACTCAACAGTTTGGTTAGTGTGTTAGTGGGAGAAGAAGCATAATAAATAGAATAAAATAAACAAAATATCATAATACGCCTAAGGATTCGGAAGTGACTAAACCCACTCCCCCTTACTCAATGACCCACTAACACTAGACCCAAACAGACTTGAATTAAGAAGGCGCACAAACACCTCTTATCCATAACATCTCGATTATAACCCACAAGACAAATATGACAACAAATAAAAATAAAACTTGAGTAAGAGAAAAACAGAATATTGTTATGAGCATATCTTCACTTATAAGAACTATTTGAACATAATTTACCAAACATGCATGTCTTAATTTTATTTCTAAAAGAATGAACTACTAAACAGAAAAACACGTAAAATTCCCAGCTGCATTAGGTTGTTGGTCCTCGTGTGATGGCATTGGAGGTGATATTCAATCAATAAAGTCAACGAGTTGACAATCCTTACCTCGGTCAATGACTGTGTCATTTATGTTTGAGGATTTTTGTGTCCGGGAGCAATGTAACCTCCACTTAAATCAGCATAAGAATAAGCTAAGAACATGATTCTTGAAATTTTGCATAATTAGCAAGATAAATCTTCATCCATAAATATATGGGTGGTACATCCTTCAAACCACTGTACATCAATTTTTAAGCGCATCGAGAGAAACACAGGTTTCTGCGAGAGTCGACCCATAATTGTCTGTTTCAAATTTTTCAGAACCCCTTTGACATCACACTTGAAACACAATAAGTTCCTGCAGTTGTGAGTAATGGAAGCTCTAATATGTTTTATGAAAAGAAAATTAAAAAAATGCATGTCAAAAAAGTATGTTGCAACTGATGTTGCTAGGGGTGGTGCAGCATATCTAGCAACATTATATTAAACATCACTTAATCCGATAGATTTCTTTAATATGGAAAATCCCTCATAATCTAATGCTTTGGTGAGTATGTTAGCAAGTTGATGTTCAGTTCCAGTATGCTCAATGCTCATAACATTTCTCTCAACCAAATCTCGGATGAAATGATGTCTAATATCTATATGTTTTGTGTGAGAATGTTGTACTGGATTTTTAGAGATGTCAATGGCACTTGAGTTGTCACACAAGACAGTAAGAGCATCACTTTGTAACCCATACTCCTCTATCACTTGTTTCATCCAGAGCAGTTGAGCACAGGCACTAACAGCAACTACATATTCGGCTTCAACTGTTGACAAAGACACACAATTTTATTTTTTGATGTACCAAGAAACAAGATTATTTCCTAGAAAAAAACAACCTCCAGTCGTACTTTTCCTATCATCGACATCACATACCCAATCAGAATCAGTGTACCGCACAAGATTAGAGTTAGTATCCTTAGTGTACCAAACTCCTAGATTGTAGGTGCCAGCTACATATCTGATTATGTATTTTATTGCCTTTACGTGAGTATCTTTAGGACTTGACTGATAACAAGCACACATACACACACTATATATAATCTCAGATCGACTGGCAGTTAAATACAAAAAGACTGCCTATCATGCTTCTATACACTGTGTGATCAATACTTTCACTAACATCATCTCTAGACAGTTTCTGACTTGACCCTATGGGTGTTTTCATGTGCTTAGAATTTTCTAACCCAAATATTTTCACAAGATTTTTGGCATAATTTTCTTGAGACACAAAAATCCCATTTCAATACTGTCTAATTTGCAGTCCTAAGAAAAAGGATAACTCACCTTCCATACTCATTTCAAAGGTGGTAGACATGCTTTTCACAAAGTCTCTCAACAGTTTGTTACTAGTTGATCTAAACACAATATCATTAACATAGATAAAAGCAATTAGTATCTCGTGTTTGCTTTTCAAAATGAACAACGTTTTATCAACTTCACCACGTTTAAAATTCATTTGAAGAAGATGTTGAGTGAGCCTATCATACCAAGCTTAGGAGATTGCTTAAGACCATAAAGGGCCCTTTTTAATTTGTAAACATAATGAGGTTTACGAGGATCTTCAAAATCTCTAGGCTGCTCAACATATGCTTCCTCATTTAAAATACCATTTAAAAAGGCACTTTTTATATCCATTTGGTGAAGAGTAATGTTCAGATGATAAGTAACTGTAAGAAGTAATCTAATTGTCTCAATCCTTTCTATATGGGCAAATGTTTCATCAAAATATATACCTTCAACTTGGATAAAACCTTGAGCCACAAGTCTGGCTTTATTCCGTACAATGTTACCCAACTCGTCTATTTTGTTTATGAAAATCCACTTTGTTCCAATAACATCTCCTTTGCTCTCAGAACTCGTCTATGAGAGCTTCTTCCACTTTCTTAGGCTCTGCAGAAGACACACACACAAAAAAAATAATTTTTTTAGGGAACAATAGGATGCCATACATATCAATTTTACCATTTCCTTGAAGTTGATCTACTTCTTGCAAGTGCTTCTTTCGTTTAATGGTCCAATAACTTGAGAGGTGGGGTGGTTTCTCTGTATTTTGGAAGGAATGTCATTATCAAGTGGATCAGAGGACACAGAGACTTCTACATCACCCTGATCCTCTTCAAATTAAGAGGATTCTTCATCAGAATTTGCATGGGTCTGCGATGTTGGTCCTGGTGTCACAACATTTTCAAAGACATCAGGAGTTGTGCTGGAAGATTCTCTTAATGTGGGTGAAGGATTAGATTGTGGACATCGAACAAGATCAACCGCATCATCCTCAACTGAGTTTCCAGTGATATCTATTAAATAATCAAACCTGATAATCATAGACTCAAGCAATGTACGAGTTCTAAGATTAAAAACCCTATATGCATGACTGTTGACCGAATACCCCAAGAACACACACTTGTCACTTTTTGAGTCAAATTTTGACAAGTAGGACCTGTCATTCAGAACATGGCACACACAACCAAAAATGTGAAAATACTTAAGGTTTGGTTTCTTTTCAACGAGGATTTTGTAGGGAGTTTCACAGTTACTGACCCTAAAGTAGATTCGATTTGAGATTTGACAGGAAGTGTTAAGAGCTTCAGCCCAAAACCTTCTTGACAAACTTTTAGAAATCAACATGGTCCATGTTATTTCTTGTAGAGATCGGTTTTATGCTCGGCTATGCCATTTTGTTGGGGTGTAATAGGAGAAGAAAACTCACGGGAGATCCCATATTTATCACAGAGATTTTGAAAAGACGAGTTGTCAAACTCTTTTCCTTGATCTGTCTTAATTCTTCCAATTTGGAAACAAAATTTATTACTGACATGTTTGGACAGTTTTCGAAAACTCTCAAATGTTTCAGGTTTTTCACGAAGAGACTCAATCCAAGTAAATCAGGAAAAATCATCAGTAATAGAAAATAAGTATTTCTTACCACCAATACTTTATACCTCAATTGGACCCATGAGATCCATGTGGAGGAGTTCCAGACAGCGAGAGGTGTTAAAGTGTTAGTGCACAGGATGTGACACTCTGGTTTGCTTTCTTTTTTGACAGGCACCACATAAAGATGGGTTGTTAATTACCAGTTTGGGAACACCCAATACAACATCATACTTGACCAGTTTCCCCATCATCTTGTAGTTAACATACCCCATTTTTTGATGCCACAACTTAGATTCTGAAGGTTGTACGCTTTGACACGAGATTTTTCTATTTACTTTGTAGCAAATGTTGGTGGTTCGTGTGCCAGTGAGAATGCATTGACTAGTGTATTTAAAGACTTCACACAAATCTCGACTGAATTTTACATGTAGATCATCATCGCATAGCTGACTGATGCTTATAAAACTAGCAGCCAATCCTTTCACCAGTAGCACGTTCTGAAGCTTGGGAAGTCCTACAACATTTAAGGTACCTTTCCCAATAATTTTTCCATGTGCACCACCACCGTATTGTACTTTACCACCATTGTGTAGGAAAATGTCAGTCAAGTATTCATGTCATGTGCCGGGAACACCCACTATCAAAGTACCAAGAGCCTTCAACACTAAACTTGAGAGAGATGTAAATCATCACACTGAGTATCCACTTTTCTTACCCACACCATTCGAGATTTGAGAGCAGTGTTAGTTCTTGTGTTGGAGCAGAAGTTCTCTGGCATCGTCTTGTTTATGGGTGCAGGTGTCCTCTTTGACTTTACAGAAAGGCATGATGTGTCCAAGTTCTGAACAATGATGACACACATAGGTACGTCTACGAAGTTTGGAATTCTTAATGCAAATAGATCCCTTTGAAAACTTTTCACCTTCTCAGACAATAACGGGTGTCTCAAATCCTATCCCGTATTTGATCATGGACCCAATGGAGAGGATCTCATCAAGTTTGGTTGTGCCTGTGTTAAGTTTCTTTAGGGTTAGTAAAGCTGTTGAGAGTTCCAACCTTTCTCTATCTAGTTCTTCTTCACATTTGGTTAGAAGAGCTTTTAGACGTAAGACAACAGTTTGTTGTTCTTTAACCGTGTGTGCCAGTCTCTCATTTTCCCTAGAGAGAGTCTTAACTTTTTGAACCAATTTGCACCAGTTTTCATAAAGTTCTTCATAGGCAGCTCCGAAGTCTTCATTATCATATGTGTCTTTAATGGTGTACGAATTAAGACACCAGATGTTATTCACAATGTCAGTGTCATCCCAGACAACACACGCATTTATGGCGGCAACTTATTCAGTTTCTTCCTTATCTTCTCTATCACTCATGGAAATCAGATTTCTTTTCCGCTTGATGTTCGCACATTCATGCGTGTAGTGACCAAACCCTATGCATTCATGATACTGAACATTGTTCAGATCCTTGGTGCTATTTTTATGTTCAGACTTAGCATTTGTGGGAGTCACATCCCTTATTTGGAACCTATTTTTAGAGTGACCCATTGGTCTTGGAGTGGAAGGTTCTGTGGAGGGTTTGATATGTCAATTAAAAGGATTCCTCGAGTTATTCTTCTTTTTCAGAAAGTTACTGAACTTACTAGTGATGAGGGAAATCCCATCCTCATCCAATTCAGCAGTCTCAGCTTCATGCGCCAGGGCTGCAAGATCAAATTCGTCACCTTCAAAGTTAGGAGCAGAGAGAGCAATACTTCTTACTTTTGATTTTTTGATCTTAAGTTCCATATCGTACATTTTCGGAGATATGACGAGTTCATCAAAGCTCATGGTTGAAGTGTCCTTGGCTTCTTCAGTAGTCTTTATCTTCATGGTGAACTTTTCAGTCACTAAGCACAAGAATTTGCTCACAAGACTTTCATTGGAGATGGAGGCACCTAATGATTGGTGTTCGTTTTCAATATCAAGAAGCTTGACACTGTATTCGACAATGGTTTCATTTTCTTCCATTCTTATCACTTCAAATTGAGTTGCAAGCATTTTGAGTTTCGTTCGTTGGACTCCTTTGGAACCTACAAAGAAGAGTTATAGGGCGTCCCATGCTTCTTTTGCAGTCTGAAGGTTTGAAATGATTTTAAACAGAGAGAAGTCCACAAAGCAGTAAGGTGCATTCAACACTTAGGTGTTTGCATTAGAAATATCAAGTTCTTTGGCAGTCCAGTCGAACTCATTTTTTAGAACAATGTCGCCATCCTGATCATCTAGCCTAGGAGCCTCCCAACCAACCAAGACTGCACGCCACGATCTTTCACCCATAGTTTTGATGTAAGCACGCATTCTTACTTTCCAGATCGCATAGTTTGTTCCATCCAACATGGGTGGTCGGATTGCAGTGTTCATAATAGTATCCATCGTTTTCCTTCAAAATAAAATAGGATCAACACTAATGTCAAGTGATGGCTCTGGTACTAATTGAGAGTTTTTAAGGTCACAAATATTTGCATAAATTTAAATGGAGCACAGATGTAAGTCACGGCACCGGAACATCCATACTAACATCTATGTATATTTGAGAAAAACTTATAGAAGAACGCTTGTAAATAATTTTTGTCTATGAGTTAAATAAACTCATAGACGTGACCTCAGGCCAAAAATGATATTACTAAAAATTGTTTTACAAATTATAAAGTAATTGCAACTTGTAATATATGAAAAACTCCTAAATGAGCTAATTGTTCAGAACAGTTCTTGAATCGCACGTAAAATCTTCAAGCTTGGTCAAACATAATCTTGAAGAACTCTCAAACAATGAGCGATGTCTTTCGTATGCTTTAGTGAGCCTTCTGTTTTTCTCGTTCTCTCGTGTATTACTTCATGAAAAACCAAGAAAGATATATATACTCCAATTTCCTTGAAAGAGTCTTAGTTTCACAAAACAAAGTTTAGATAAACATCTTGAGATATTAACTAGATAAGGACTAATAAAATACTACTAAGATAAAAGACTCTATTTATTTTATAGATTAATTAACTAAACATTCTAACAAACTTAAGTGTCTAGAAGGGAAAATAACACTTATTAAATAAAACAATCAATAAGAATTTAAACTAAATAATCGACCGAAAGAAAATCATATCACATTATAACCCTTAAACCGAGAAATACACAACATGCACAACACGTGATTAATCACAACATTGAGGAATACCATTCACACCAAGAACTCAATATTTTTGTAATCCAGTTACACGATCAAAGCATTCATCACACTTTGGATTGTTACATACACACATATATCGATATATAAATACCCAACACCACAAGTCAAAAACATCTAAACCTTTGCAAATCTTGTTCAAATAAAACCTAAACCCTATAACATTTATTTTTCTGCTCCCTTGTTTAATGAGCAAACAACAACATCATCCATGTAATAAGAAAAGTTATTGTTATGTACACAAACTGACAACACAATCACATGGTACATCATGATTGCTTTATGTTTTTTACGGTTGCTGATGTAAAGGAGTAATTATTGTAAGAGCATGATAATTTGCTAAAAAATTATTTAAGTATTATTGTAAAATTTGAGGGTTTATGGTTATGAAAATAAGTCTCAGATTTACGATGTTGTTATCAATGTTAAACAACACTGGTTAACAACATCGACCAGAGTAAAATAAAAATTATGCAGCGGAAAATAAATTTAAGAACACGAGATAACAAATTCAGTTCACAAGTAAAAGTACTTGTGAACTTGGGTGTACAAACCCGAAAATTATATTACTTTCTTATTTTTCGATCAATACAAAAATATTAAGTAATATATTAAAATTAAAGTATCAAAACACATGATACTAAATACTTGTCGCCTAGGTTGATCAAGCTTCTTCTCCATTGGTCACGCAACTTCAAATAACTTGTCAATATCGAACAATGGTTCCAAGTAGTCTTTATGTTCTTCTTCTTGCTCGTGCGTCCTATCTTCAAATCCTGTGCGTAATAACCGTGAGAAGCTTTAGGATTCTCATGTTTTAAATAGGCAATTCTAGAATCCTAAACTTGGTAAACAAGACAAAACAAATCCTAAACACAATCTAGGAAACTAATAAAGTCTTAAACATAAACTATGAAACATAATATATTCCTAAATCTAGTTTCCTAACTTATTTTGTGCCCAAGAAAGGCAAATAACAAAATAGGAATTATTGCCAAGAATTGATCCTCAACAATCTCCCCCTTTTGCCTTTTTGGACAAAACACTATGACGCAAACACAAACGAAAAAATAAAAATACTAACTCCCCCTAAGTTAGAAAACTCCCCCTAAACAAAATACCCAATGTTGTTAAAAATTCAAACCAACATGACATACCAACATTGTTTAAAGTAACACTTAACAAAAACAAATCAAAATAAAGGAACTTATTGACTTCGAACCCTCTTCGAACAACTAGGGGATGTCGAAGTTCCTTCACCCCTATCTCTGCGCTTCCTCTTCTACATCTTCATCATTTTCCTCAAAGCCTTATTGCGCAAGCGAATTCTCTTCCTTCGCCTTTCCTGCGCAAGATTAGCCAAGGCTTCAGCAGCAATAGCATCGTCTCCATCAACATTAACATCAGCAGCATCATCGGCAGCATCATCTCCAGCAACATCTTCAGCAGCATCATCTTCTTCAGCAGCGGCGTCAGCACCATCTTCTCCCCCTTTTTAACCAGAAAGCGAAAGGGCCTTCAAGAGATAGCTACGAAGAGCCTTAAGCTGAGTCATCTGCAAATCAATGGAAGCCACATGTGCACGAAGAACCTATGCAGAAATGCGGACCATGTTGGGATCAGCCATCCCAACATCACTACCAACATCGGCGTAAAGTGGCTCCTGCCAAGGAAGATCAATGACTCTGGCACCGGTAACATCCTGACCTCTCAAAGCAAACCAATCACCTTCACCCGTGAGCACATCATCGGGACGAAGTGTCAAACCCTGGTTCTTTAGCAAGCTGAAAATCAAAGAAGGAAAACACAACGAGGCCGCAGACTTCGTGGTGGCAAACTTAGCAATGGTGTCAAAAACATGCTGGCCAAAAATAAACTTAATTTCCCTCCCAAGCCTAAACAAGAACTGGGCCTGAGGCCGCGTAACACATGTCGTGTTCTTGGAGGGAACCCAGTTGCAAATGGCCACCTTGTGCAAGATAGAGTAGAGAGAAGAGAGCCTAGTGCTCGACAACTGTTCAAACCATGTATGCACCATACCACCCGACAAAAAAAGAAATAACTTCATCCATATTATCCACAGTAGAATCACCCCAATATGCCTCAGTGCCAAACAAATCATCAATAAAATCAGGGGTGAAACAAAACACTCTACCACGCACAAACACTTTGCCATAGTTCACAGAGTTGGAATCAACAATAGATGGCAACGAATTCGCTTAAAACTCAACAACAACATCCCTGACAAACGGCATGGCAGTGGAGACTGTGGAATACAAACCTTTGTGCTGGAAGTAGGCAATCAAATTGTGCCTCTCAAACAACTCAACAGGGACACGACACTCTACAATCATGTGTCGGGTCCGGTACTCATCAATCAACTCGGCAGCTTCAGCAGTCAGAAACTTCTCCAAAAAAGGTTCCATATCCTCAAGTTCAAGGACCGGAGTAGGAGTGTCCGTGGAGGACTGGGAGTGATCAGAGGCATCGGAAGAAGATGGCGTGGGAGCACGAGAAGCAATCGGAACAGAGGCAGCGCTGGAGGACAAAACAGATGGCTTATGATGTGATGTTGGTATGTGGGAACCAACATGAGTAGCAACATCGTCCTCCACACCAACTGAAAGGGCAATATATACGCCAGACCTGGTTTGGGGTAGCTCTGACTCAGAGTAGTTAGATACATTAAGGGAGGGCTACAACAGCTCTGTCTTAGAGAAAGATCTAAATAACTCTCCTACTAACATCAGGAATATCAGGAAGAGGTGATTATCGCCCGCGTCCCCTCTTGAACTTAACTATCTTGAAGAGATCACTTAGCTTGAGGATTAGGCTAAACTGAAGTCACGGGGGCTGACGTTTAACCTGGTCTGGGTGGCAGACCTGATTAAGCCCTCTAAGAAATAGAGCTCATCCTCACTATAGCAAGATTTGATCTGTTGAAAAGTAGGAACATAAAAGGCAAGAAGAGCTGGATGACGACAGGTCTGGTTCCTTGAATTCTGCTGGAATCTCAGAGCTGAGATAACGTGAAGTGGAGGAAGACCTGGACAGGGAAGACCTGTTTCTCAGACTCCCCCAGGGAGAGACAAGTGGGACCACCTATCAGAATTTGTTGCACAACGGCCCGAGATTCACGGCGTGTGCTCTTGAGATCCCGGCTGGGGTCCCCACTAGGAAAAGCTATAAATATCTCAGCCCTAAGGCTGAGAGAGGTATGTCATTCTCTTGAGCACTCTTGCTTTCTTTCTAGAAAAAATACCTCAAACGCTTACTGACTTAAGCATCGGAGAGGTTTCCACCGGAAAACCACCGGTGGTCCTTTCTAACTCTTATTTGTGGTGCAGATCAGGAGGGTGTTCAAGGTTTCAGGCACTCTCAACACTGGTCATTTTTTGGGTTGAAACAATTGGCGCCGTCTGTGGGAAACCGATCAAGCTAAGGCGTGAGGTTTTCTTTTTATTTTATGGCTTCAGACGGTTTACGGCGGAACTTGGTGGGAGAGCTCGGCAGAATACCTAGTTCCGCTGCGCCGTGGGGAATGCCTAGGTCGACGGATACTTTGGCGATGGGGCCAGAAGAGATAGCACCGTCGGCAGCGGCCGCACCAGGAGCTGCGCCGCCCCCACTCGGTAGATCAGTATCATCCACTGGTGGTTCATTTAACGAGTCTTTCCTCTTGCAGCTCTCGGAGCTCATTGTCAAAGCCGTGGAGATGGCGGTGGAAAAGAATTTTGCGGAGATGTCGACGCCGCCATCCAACACGCCACCGGTACGAGCTATCCCGGTGGTGGGAACTGAACCATTACAAGTCCAGCGCACGGATAAGACTCCTCTACAGGACAGGGAAGATCACTTCTCCACCTCCGACAGCGAGACCTCAAGCCAGACTAATCCCGGTCTGGCTGAACAGATGCAGAGTTTGCAAAAAGAGGTGCGAGAATTCAATAGGAAATTGACGAATGCTGGTGCCGTGCCAGCGCGGCGGGGCACCCCTTTCACTGAGGAGGTCATGCGTGACGATGTACCAACTTCATATCGCTCCTTGGGCTTCGAGTATAATGGAACCACGGATCCATGGGACCATCTCAGCCGCTTCGAGATCGCGACAGCTTTGCATAAATTTTCGGACGCTGTTATGTGTCGGGTGTTTCTGATGACTTTTACTAAATTAGCTCAGCTCTGGTTCAGCCAGCTGTCGCCGAGATCTATCAGTAACTTTGACGAATTCAGCTCGGCTTTTTTGCACCAGTTCACAAGCTGTAGAAAGTATCAGAAAATGCCGCTCGAGCTTTTCAGTTTGAAGCAGAAAGAGAATGAGAGCCTCCGTTCCTACATCAACATGTTTACAACCGCTAAGTTAGAGGTGCCTTCTGCCTCTGAAGAGCTGTTGGTGAATGCTCTGGCACAGGGTCTGAGGAGAGGAGAATTCTTCCAATCGCTGGTGGTGAAACCAGCTCTGAAATTTGGAGAGCTCTTGGAGAGAGCGAAGAAGTATATCCATTTGGAAGAAGCTTTGAAAATCAAGGAGGAAGGAGAGAAGAAGAGGGAAAGGTATGATAGGGATGAAAGTCCAGCAGTGAAGAAGCTCAGGCCAGATCTGTCAGGAGGGAGACCTCGTTTCGACAGATATACCCCTTTAGCGACACCGCAAGGTGAAATTCTGCAGGCAATAGAAAGGCATCCAGAGCTGAAATGGCCCAAGACGTACTCACAGAAGCCCAGGAAAGAAAGATCTGATCGATTCGGCCGTTTCCATAACGAATATGGGCACAATACCGATGAGTGTATGCATCTAAAAGACGAGCTGGAGAGAATGGTTCAGGCTGGGCACCTGAAGGAGTACGTCCATATGAGGAGAGAAGAGGTCAGGTCTGGAAACAAGGGTTATGACAGGTCTAGCCAGGGCAAGAAAGACCAGGATAGAAGCCGCTCTGATGGGAGAAGAGCTGATCAAGCCCAGATCATTCATGGGGAAATCCAGATGATCACTGGAGGAGAGCTGGAGGAGCATTCCAAGAGGACGCAGCACAGCTATGTCAGAGCTGCGAAAGACTTAGTTCGAAAATCGCGCGATGTGGGACAAATGACCTCTACCCCTAACATTTGTTTTGGGTCAGAAGATGGTGATGGCATTTTGGCCCCGCACATGGATGCTCTGGTTATAACGGCAACTATCGCTAATTATAATGTACGGCGGATCTTTGTGGATACAGGAAGTTCTGCCGACATCCTGTTCTATGACTGTTTCCGACAATTGAAATTGGATGTGGATCTGGAGGAGGTGACTACCTCTCTAGTCGGCTTTGCAGGGGGAACTCTGAAACCATTGGGAGCGGTCAGGCTCCTCGTTACCCTAGGGGAGGAGCCTTATAGGGTGACAAGGATGGTTCGTTTCTTGGTTGTAGATGCGCCATCCTCTTACAATGTCATACTTGGTCGACCCTCCCTAAGTCAGTTCCAAGCTGTAATCTTGGTTTTTCACATGAAGGTGAATTTCCCCACCGAGGATGGAACTGGAGAGGTGAGAGGAGATCATTATGTATCGCGCCAGACGTATGTTGAGTGTATTCGACGGAATGATGAGGAGGAGAGAATGATTAAAAAGGCTCGAGTAGAGCAGCCACGGCAAGAGCTGACAAGAAGAGAGGAGGGGTTGATGCTGGTAGAAGTCGTTCCAGGCGATGAGAGTCAAACTCTCCATGTGGGCGCGACACTTAGTCCAGAGGTCTTAACAGACCTGGTGGCGCTGCTAAGAGAGAGCGTGGATGTTTTCACCTGGTCTCCCCAAGACCTGGTGGGGATCGACCTGGAGGTCACTGAACACCGCCTCAATATTCACCCGGATGTGAAGCCAGTCAAACAGAAAAAATATAATTTCGGGCTAGAGAAGGAGGCCATCATAGAAGCAGAGGTCGAAAAGCTCTTGAAGGCGGGGCATATTCGGGAAATACAATTCCCAGAATGGCTTTCCAATGCGGTGTTGGTCCCAAAAACGGATGATTGGTGGATGTGCATTGATTTCCGAGATTTAAATCGCGCCTGTCTGAAGGACCATTACCCCTTGCCAAGAATTGACCAGCTCGTTGACTCCACCTCCGGCTGTGAGCTTCTAAGCATGATGGACGCCTCGCAGGGATACCACCAGATCAGGCTAGCTAAAGAGGACTGGAAACGCGTCAGCTTTATAACCCCGAAGGGGACGTATTGTTATGTGGTCATGCCCTTTGGCCTCAAAAATGCGGGTGCTACGTACCAACGACTGGTGGACAAAATGTTCAAGAATCAGCTCGGCCGAAATATGGAGGTCTATGTTGACGATATACTGGTCAAAAGCACAAAAGCAGTATCGCATATGGACAATTTGAGGGAAACCTTTGATACCCTACGAAAATAAAGGATGAAGCTTAACCCCAAGAAATGCGCGTTTGGGGTCAGAGCTGGGAAATTCTTAGGTTACATGGTCACAGAAAAGGGTATCGAGGCTAACCCCGAGAAGATAAGGGCCATCATGAACATGCAAGCGCCTAGAAACGTGAAAGAAATGCAATGCTTAGCAGGACGGATCAATGCCCTGAGTAGGTTTGTGTCCAGATCTGCAGAAAAGAGCTTGCCATTTTTCCAGGCCTTACGGAAGAAAGCTAAATTTCAGTGGAGCGACGAATGCGAAGGGGCATTTCAATTATTGAAGGAGTACTTGGCTGGCATGACTTTGCTCACGAAACCCGTTTAAGGGGAGCCCTTGATCTTATATTTATCCGTGGGACAGCAGGCGGTTAGCTCTGTCTTGATCAGGGAAGAAGGAAAAATACAAAGACCAGTATATTTTTGGAGCAAGGTCTTGCACGCAGCAGAGGTCAGTTATGTGGAGGTGGAAAGGGCGATACTAGCTCTGGTTGGAACCGCTCGAAAGCTGCGACCGTACTTTCTATTCTACACCATAATTGTGCGAACCAATCTCCTGTTGAATACTATAATGGACAAATCGGAAGCATCTGGAAGGCTAGTCAAATAGATTATAGATCTCAGTGAATTTGATATCGCGTTTGAGGCTAGAACAGCAATTAAGGCTCAGGCCTTAGTGGATTTCGTGCAAGAAATGACTGGTCCCCTTGATGAGCTGAAGGAATGGACAATCTTTACGGATGGCTCTGTCTGTAATCAGGGTTGCGGGGCTGGAATCGTCCCAGTAGATCTAACAGGCATAACTACTGAGTTCGCCGTGCGGTTAAATGTAACGTTCTCTAACAATGTTGCTGAGTATGAGGCCCTTTTGAGAGGGATTCAGATGGAGAAAGACCTGGGCGCAGAGCAGGTGTGCGCTAAAGTAGACTCACAACTTGTTTGAAAACAAATTAGCGGAGAGTTTGAGACAAGGGAGGAAAATATGCAGAAGTATTTGGCCAAATTCAGAGAGTTGGCCAGAGGAATGAAAGAGTTAACAGTCCTTCAGATTCCTAGGGAGGAAAATGGGAGAGATGATTTCTTGGCGAAGGTGGCCAGCTCGGCTACAGATTGCCACGAACGAATGATTACTCTATTAAAGGCAGATGGGGAGTTCGGAGCTGAACAGGTTTGCGCGGTTATGGAACGAGAGGACTGGCGCTCTCCTATAAAGGCATACCTAGAGCAGGAGGTCTTAACAGAGGATAGGAAGGAGGCGGCGAAAATACGAACCAGGGCTGCCAGGTTTTGCCTAATTAAGGGAGAACTATTTAAGCGAGGATTTGGCCAGCCCTTATTGAGATGCCTGAGTCAAGAATAAGGAGCCCTGGTAATGCGTGAGATTCATGAAGGGTGTTGCGGCAATCACATGGGGGCCAGAGCTCTAGTTAGCAAGGTGCTGAGGGCGGGTTATTTCTGGCCTTCATTGAGGAAAGAAGCTGAGGTCTTCGTGAGAAAATGTGAGAAATGTCAGAGGATGTCCCCTCTGATTCATCAACCAGCGGAAGAGCTGTTAACAATGAGTTCCCCTTGCCCTTTCGCAAAATGGGGGATTGACCTGGTCGGTCCGTTTCCAATGGCTCCAGCCCATAAAAGATTTTTAATTGTAGCCACAGACTATTTTAGTAAATGGGTTGAGGCGGAAGCTCTCGCAAAAATAACGGAAGAGGCGGTAATGGGATTTATATGGAAAAATGTCGTCTGTCACTCTTGTGTGCCACGGGTTTTGATATCGGATAATTGTACCCAGTTCACGGGAACCAAAATTAAGGCCTGGTGCGTTAAGATGAAAATCCAGCAACATTTCACGTCTGTATATCATCCGCAGGCGAATGGTCAAGTCGAGGTAACCAATCGCATTCTTGTCCAAGGGCTTAAATCAAGATTAGAAAGATCTGGAGGGAAATGGGTGGAAGAGTTAAATGCAGTACTCTGGGCATATCGCACAAACCCCAAGGAGAGAACGGGCGAGACCCTCTTCAGCCTTGTATATGGCATGGATATTGTGGTCCCTGCGGAAATTAGTTTAGAAACTCATCGAGTGCAGAATTATGATCAAGCTCAGAATGAGGCATTAATCCAAGATGCTCTGGATTTAGTTGAGGAGAAGAGAGACCAAGCGGCGGTGCGAATGGAACACGTGCGAGGACGAATCAGAGCAGCCTACAATAAAACAGTTCGAGAGAGGCGCTTCCAAGTGGGAGACCTGGTTCTCAAAAGAGCTGATTTGGGACAAGCCAAAGGGAAGCTAGACGCCGCATGGCAGGGGCCCCTCCGAGTCACCCAGGTTCTGGTCGGAGGACCTTACAAGCTGGAAGAACTGGATGGGTCGGAGATTCCCCGTGCTTGGAACATTACCAACTTACGAAAATTTTATACATAATTGTAATTTTTCTTTAACTTTTATTTATTTGGTTGAATAAAATCGTAGGTTTTCTCGTACATCAAGCACTTGAATGCGTGTTTAAAAGCCAGGATGGGCTAAGGACGGATGTCCTCGATTTTACCTGACCTGATTGTCAGTTTAAAGCCAGGATTGGCTAAGGACGGATGTCCTCGATTTTACCTGACCTGATTGTCAGTTTAAAGCTAGGATTGGCTAAGGACGGATGTCCTCAATTTTACCAGACCTGATTTTCAGTTTAAAGCCAGGATCGGCTAAGGACGGATGTCCTCTATTTTACCTGACCTGATTGTCAGTTTAAAGCCAGGATTGGCTAAGGACGGATGTCCTCGATTTTACCTGGCCTGATTGTCAGTTTAAAGCCAGGATTGGCTAAGGACGGATGTCCTCGATTTTACCTGGCCTGATTGTCAGTTCAAAGCCAGGATTGGCTAAAGGACGGATGTCCTCGATTTTACCTGACCCGATTGTCAGTTTAAAGCCAGGATTGGCTAAGGACGGATGTCCTCGATTTTACCTGACCTGATTGTTAGTTTAAAGCCAGGATTGTCTAAGGAACGGGGGTTCTTGATTTTACTTAACCTGATTGTTCATTTAAGCTAGGATTGGCCAGGGTGGCCGCCCACGATTCTCCTGACCTGATCGTCAAATCAAAGTCAAGATGGACCAGAGGCGACTGCCCATGATTTTCCTGAACTGACTGTCAGCTTGGGTACGCGAGTAAAGAATGAAGACCCTATGAGGTAAACTCTGAATTGCTAAAACGCTGATATAAGCATATGATAAAAAGGCTCGAGCAAGTAAAAGGCTGATTCAAAGTTTGAGCAAAACTGAGAAAATGTGTGTGAAAAGCATAAAATTCGTATATTTCATTAACTGCTACACAAACGCAAAAAGCAGGTTGCCCACATCAATCTACGAAGGTTGGCAACTCTGATTACATAAATTTCCAGGAAACAAAAAAGATAAAACCCAGATATTTATCTAGGCGAAGCACGCCAATCTGAAGCCAAAGCTCGGTGAGCTCGCCAGAGCTCACGCTCGGTCTCATGTAGGCGGCGACAATATTTGTCAGACCGATAGGCAAGTGCATGAGCTTCGCCGGCAGCGATGGTCAGCCGATTCACCGATTCGGCCAGATTCGCCTTCTCCTCCTGGAGTTGGCGGTTAACTTGCCGGAGTTTAGCCCACTCTCTTTTGTAGAAACGTTTCTTCTGACGTTTCCTCTCCAGAAGCCGATAGAGGTAACAAATTTTTTCCTTGAGCAAGACCAGTTGATCGGAAAGCTTGAATTTCTCCACAACCAGTGAGATGTTTTTTCTCTTTATTGTATTGAGTTCTTTGATCAAAGGG
Source organism: Phtheirospermum japonicum (assembly GCA_014905375.1). NCBI lineage: Eukaryota > Viridiplantae > Streptophyta > Magnoliopsida > Lamiales > Orobanchaceae > Phtheirospermum > Phtheirospermum japonicum. The sequence continues at coordinate 1,453,511 of BMAC01000081.1, forward strand.
GAAGAAGACATTTTTCAGATGAATGATAAAGAAATGAAGCATGCATATATGTATTTATAAAGAAGACAAGCACGTGCCAGGGAATAAAAAGTACTAGGGTTTTTGGAAAGCCAGGAAACCCTAGAAGGCCAAAGGTCACAATAAGACAAAACACATTTTTCATTGATAACAGAGAGTTCAGTACAAAGATATTCTGGTAAATAAATTGAACAGACCAGCCACACAGGCTACAACTACAGATCTGTCCCTAAGAAAACATAAGGAGAATTAAGCAGACAGGCTTCCTGGGCTGACCCCCCCTCTTCCTCACGCTTGATCTGGAGCTTGAGACACCTCTGTAAAATCTTTCGCGAACTGCGTAGACTCTCCCAAGTCACCTAAATTGGCGAAGGTTGGGGAATTTTCCACCACCATCGCCAACGTTGGGTTGGGGGGAGGAGAAGACGTCGAGGAAGAAGAACAAAAGGTCTGGCGAATGTGGTCAGCGAAAGTCAGATCATCCAGCAGATGGAGGCAGTCGTCTTCAGCAACGTAGGTGAAGGAGGTAGCCTCAGACGCGCCAGTGATAGGGGCAGCTCGGTCAAAAGGCAGAGAAGGATTCTTGGATACCCATTTGGCATGAGCGTCCACGCCGAGAAGGAAGAATGCCTCCGCCTCGGGAACCAGCAGGTCATAAAGCTCGAGCAATCCTAGAAAGGCCTGGCGCGTGGTAGCCCGAGTTAATTGGATCAAGCGAAGACCTTCCTCAGAGTTCAGGAATCTGAGCCTCCCTTTTGCTTCTCCTTCCGTGAGACCTTTTACTTCTCCATCGCTTTTGCCTTCAGCCCTGGCCTTCTTGGCTCTCTCCTTGAGCTTCTTGAGCTCTTCCTCATGCAAAATGGCCTGAGCACGGGCCCTGCCCTCCGCCTCCTGCTGCGCCTTCTTCGACTCTGATAGCTCCTCCTTAATCGTAGCCAGCTCTGCTTTGAGCATCTCCGCCTCGCCGTCAAGGCCATGAAACTTGGCCAACAACTCCCTCCTCTGTTTCTTCAAGAGCTCGATCTCCGCTTTCAGATCTGTTTGCAGTAAAGAGCTGTGCGTCCGGACTAGCAGAGAAGCTCTGAACACCACCGTCTAGAGGGGGTAGAGCAGAGGAAAGTTAGCCAAAAACTTATAAAAAGGGGATAAGAGACATATGGTGAGTGCTTTACCTGTGCCTCGGACCGACAGAAGGCTTCTACCAATTCGGGATCGGACATCTTGTCCGCGGTTCGACGATCAGTGGTAGGAGCTAAGCCCATCATGAACTGCCTAGCAACTTCACCTGGGCAGTTCAGGACAGACCTGTTGAAGAAGATCTGGTTAGGGTTAGAGGGGACCTGGAAGGCCTGAGGGGTTACCTCAGGGATGACTTCTGGCTCAAACCTCTTTCTTTTTCGCTTCTGCAGCTGCTCTTCCTCAGGATCTTCAGAAAATGGGATCCCTTGGATTGGGGCTCCCAGCTCAGGCGCGGCTCTCCTGGCCGGCTCTGGATTTTTTCTCACTGTCCCAGAGGGAGGGACAGTAACACGAATGGCCTGGGTCTGCCCCTGGGCTGGATCTACAGGGAGTGCTGCTAAGGTAACCTCCTCCAAGTTGGGAGAAGCTCTGGAGAATTCTCCTGGGAGGTTTTTCTGGCCAGCCCTGGTGGCTTTTGCTGCCTTGGCTTCCAAGCGGGCCTGCAACATATTCACTGGAACAGGAAGGTAGAGCTGTTAGTACTCATTAAGGATGAAATTACAAGGATAAACGAATAGTCAGCATGAAATAATACCGATGCGATCTGGTAGAGGACCGCTCTGTTGTTGGGTTATGAAGAAGGTTAAGAGGTTAGGTTTGAGGACTTTAGTGATGTCCATGGGCTTGGAATTGAGGGTTGCTATTTTTTGGGCTACGTGTGGGGGCCTCTCACTCCGGGGTAGGGAGGCCTGCTGCGGCAAGAGGTCGATGGAGACAGGAGAAAAACCCCAATCTCCAGAACACTGGACGAAGAAGAACTTCTTCCTCCAGGCCTTATGGGATGTAGGCAGACCAAATAAGAAATGGACGTCTGGTCTGGCAGAGAGATAGAAAAAGCCTGAAGAACTCTTATCCAAGAAGAGAGAGTAAAAGAGTTGGGCCGTGGGAGTTATTCTAGAATATTGAGCGGCCAGATGAAAACCCGCATTTACCCGGAAAGCATTAGGAAGAAACTGATGTACCGAAATCTGGTACATCCAGGAAACGGCGAGGATAAAAGGGTGGATGGGAAGACTTAAGCCGGCGTGGAACTGCTCCACATAGAAGGTTAAATGTTGCGGCGGGGGAGCGCAGGCTCTTTCGTCCGGTGACGGACTGGTAAAAATGAAATCATTGGTAATATTAAAGGTGGCACGGATGTCTCGCAAGGTTTGATTGCTAACTATTGAAGAGATATTGTCAGAAGGGGGATTCAGAGGAATTACTGGGGGTCTCCCTAAGGCTACCGGAAACCCCTCTTGAGGAGCCGCCGGAGGCGACTCTGAAGAAGAAAAATGTACAGTAGAGGTAGAGTTCTCCGGCGTGGCGGATGAACTCCCCCCGGTGGAATCAGATTGAGAAGGAACTATGGACATGATTAAAAGAGGGATGAGAGGGTACCTGGTTGTAAGATAGCGAAGTCTGGACAGAAGTGGAGCGGAGTTGTAAAAATCGCCGGGATTTTGAGAGAGGGAGAGAAATTCAGGATGCTGAAAAGATAGAATCTGAAAAGTGAAGGGAAAGAAGGAATATGGAGGGACAAAAAGAAAGTTAATGAATTTGAAAATAGAAAATCGAGGAGAGCGGGATTTGATGGGATCCCTGCATTTAATGCCAACAGTACTTTACATGGTGAGCTAGAGCGTCAACCGCCCTAGGTCAAATCACACGCCACCAAGTTGTCAGTTATGGAAAAGACGCGTGGGAACAAGGACCGTTCGGTAAGGCAAACCGACACCACTAATGCCAATAATTAGGACTGTTTGGCAGGTGGATATCTCGGGATTCTCCCAGTACGAGAAACCATAAAGGACAGAACGACCTCATTTATTTCAAAAAGAGCCTTAGAATATTACAGATCTACCCCAACTGTTCGGGGGGAGGAGTTGATAGGGCAATATATATGCGCCAGACCTGGTTTGGGGTAGCTCTGACTCAGAGTAGTTAGACACATTAAGGGAGGGCTAGAGCAGCTCTGTCTTAGAGAAAGATCTAAATAACCCTCCTACTGACGTCAGGAATATCAGGAAGAGGTGATTATTGCCCGCGTCCCCTCTTGAACTTAACTATCTTGAAAAGATCACTTAGCTTGAGGATTAGGCCAAACTGAAGTCTCGGGGGCTGACGTTTAGCCTGTTCTGGGTGGCAGATCTGATTAAGCCCTCTAAGAAATAGAGCTCATCCTCATTATAGCAAGATTTGATCTGTTGAAAAGCAGGAACATAAAAGGCAAGAAGAGCTGGATGACGATAGGTTTGGTTCCTTGAATTCTGCTGGAATCTCAGAGCTGAGATAACGCGAAGTAGAGGAAGACCTGGACAGGGAAGACCTATTTCTCAGACTCCCCCAGGGAGAGACAAGTGGGACCACCTGTCAGAATTTGTTGCACAACGGCCCGAGATTCACGGCGTGTGCTCTTGAGATCCCGGCTGGGGTCCCCACTAGGAAAAGCTATAAATATCTCAGCCCCAAGGCTGAGAGAGGTATGTAATTCTATTGAGCACTCTTGCTTTCTTTCTGGAAAAAACACCTCAAACGCTTACTGACTTAAGCATCGGAGAGGTTTCCACCGAAAAACCACCGGTGGTCCTTTCTAACTCTTGTTTGTGGTGCAGATCAGGAGGGTGTTCAAGGTTTCAGGCGCTCTCAACACTGGTCATTTTTTGGGTTGAAACAACAACTTTATTTTTCTTCTTGTCCTTCTTGCAAGCATTAAGAATATCTCGAAGAAGCATATCCGAGGAGGAATCAGGGGAATGCTCAAACAAATCTGGATCAAACGCAGGTTGATCCTCATGAACCGGAGACAAAGGAGGAACATCGGCAGGCAGTTTGGCAGAGCTGGTGACTTCGCTGGTGATAAAATCCAAAGCAGTGTAGGGAGGGGATGAATACTCTGTGGCAGTGGAGCCAGGAGAAACCTTGACTTTCGCCGGGCTAGGTCTCTTGTTGGCCTTCCTCACAAGTTGTTTCCGGCGAGTAAACTTCTTCTCCGGCAGACTCGGGGCAGATGAAAGCGGCGGCTCGAACCCTTCAACCGGAGCAGCAGGAACAAAATTTTCATCATCAGGGTCGGACATCACAGTGACATCCTCCGTGAGGTTCATATGCTCAATCGGCACATTGCGGCGCGGTCCCACCTTGCTCTTTGGAACTGCGGGCGACATAACACCGGGTGGAATATTGCGCAGGCGCCTCGACCTTTTCAAAGTAGGATTCCCCACGCGCCCAAAAGTTTCAGCAACAAATTCAGAATTGGGGGGATCATCAACATCAATTTCGTTCCCGGGCTGTCCTGGGAACACTTGCGCTAAAGGCGTGGCGTCAATCGGCGGCGGAATTAGAATAGTAGCTTGAGAATCCTGCGCCGGCGAGCGAGGCGGTGATGTTGTTACTGATGGTGGGTTGGAAGAAGAACCACCACCAATTTCAGCGCATATATCCAGGCCACCTACTCGCACATAGGGTGCAGGGACCTGTTCACCGGTGTGGTGGAGTTCTGTCGGCAGTTCTGGAATAGACGAAGGCGGCGGCGAGTTTGTCATCCTGCAAATTCTCAAAAGTACAAGAGAAAAACAAAAAAAAATATTTAGAGAATTGGAGAGAGATAAGAAGGCTGGAGAGTTCAAGTGGCAGAGGATAATGATCAAAAGGTAAAATGTTTCAGATTTTTAAGCTACCAAAATGTGACCGTTGCCTAAGGAGAGAGAAAGCAAGAAAATAAAAGGAAAATCCCTAATTTTACTACCCAACGGGTTTTTGACCCCAATTAAGATTTTATTTCCTTTAAAAAAACACTACTCCCCCTTAATGTAGGCAACGTGATCAGACCCACTACACCACACCATCATGCCCCTTTTTTTAAAAAAAAAAAATTACACAACTCAAGTTACAAAATCGGCCGAAAATACATAGCTAGATTTAATGAACCATCAGCCCAGTAGTACCAATCTTGTGCAATGTTAATTTTCACTCACCAAATTCACCTTGTCATTACCTGTCCAGCCGTCCGATTTTAACTCCACTGAAACACTTAGTTAGCTAGATTCAAAATAAAATTAAGAGATTTCACGAAAGACAAGAACACAAGCAACAATATGCACAGCAAGATGGCATCTTCACAAAGTATGAATGTCCTACGGGATGCCTAAAAATCTTGACCTAAAAGAATTTACAAAAACATATTATGATTTCAATGACTTGATCCAATGTTGCTTTTTATTACTGATAACATTATAAACAAACATTGCCTTGGGTGAAGTCAATGGAAACTTACCCCTTAACCCAAGTTAATGAATACGTCAAGATCTCTCAAGAAGGTGATATTTAAAGATTGGATCATCTTGTATCCATATTCTCTTCATCCTTGAAGGGATTTAAATCTTTTAATCTTCAGCAATTACTGTTAAAAACCTCTTGTTTTTGGACCTGGGAGAAAACCAGTTTCTGCGGGCAAATCCCACAATCACCTAATTGAAGAGGTTGGTTCTTTTTGCCATCACTTTTATTGCAACACATGACCTCATTGCACTTTCAATCAAACTCAATGCAATTAGATTATGTATGAAAAGAAAGATAAAAATGCATGCAAAAGTATACAGCTGTTGTGACTAATGTTGATATAGGGTGTCACAACATCACAAATCGACATTGGTTCAGACAATGCACATACCGAGATCTCTTCTCAAATGAGAGAAGGTCTTGAAATCTAATGCCTTAGTGATGATGTCAGCAAGATGATTATCTGTTCCTATATGCTCAAGGCTAACAATCTTCCTCTCAACTAGGTCTCAAATAAAGTGGTACCTTATGTCAATGTGTTTGATTCGAGAATGCTGGACTGGATTTTTGGAGATGTCAATGGCACTGGAATTGTCACACAGCACAGTCAAGATACTACTGTGCAGACCATAGTCTTCTATCGTTTGGTTCATCCACAGTAATTGTGTGCACGCACTTCCAGCTGCAATGTACTCGGCTTCAGCTGTAGACAGAGAAATACAGTTTTGCTTCTTGCTGTACCAAGAGATTAAATTGTTACCCAGAAAAAAAACATCCCCCAGTAGTACTCTTTTTATCTACCACATCCCCAGCCCAATCCGAATCAGTGTACCCTACAAGTTCAGTACCAATATCCTTTGTGTACCACACACCTAGTTCAGTTGTACCAGCAATATAACTTTTTATTCTTTTAACTACTTTTAAGTGTGACCCTTTTGGATTAGACTGATATCTAGCACATAAGCACACACTATACATAATAACTGGTCGACTTGCTGTTAAATACAGCAAACTCCCTATCATACTTCTGTACATGAAGTTATCAACACCCTTACCAACATCGTCTCTAGACAACTTCACAGTTTTTCCCAGTGGCGTTTTCTTGTGAGTTTCACTTTCTAAACCAAATTTTTTGACTAAGTTCTTGGAATATTTAGTCTGGGAAAGGAAAATACCATCATCAAGCTGTTTGATTTGTAAGCCAAGGAAGTATGAGAGCTTACCTTCCATGCTCATCTCGAATGTATCGGACATTCGAGTGACAATCTCCTTGACCATCTGCTCATTAGTGGATTCAAAAATAATATCATCCACATAAATTTGGACGATTAAGATGTGCTTATTGGATTTAAGAAGGAACAAAGTTTTATCAACTTCCCCTCGTCTAAAGTTCAAATAAAGCAAATGTTGAGTTAGCCTTTCATACCAAGCTCTAGGAGCTTGTTTTAAACCATAAAGAGCCTTTTTCAGTTTTAAAACAAAATTAGATTTTTGAGGATCCACAAATCCTTTAGGATGCTCAACATACACTTCTTCACTTAATACTCCATTTAAAAAAGCACTCTTAATGTCTATTTGATGCAATAAAATCTTCATATAACAAGCAACAGAAAGCAAAAGCCTTACCGACTCAATGCGGGAAATAGGGGTGAAAGTTTCATCAAAATCGATTCTTTAAATTTGCATATACCCTTGTGCAACTAGTCGAGCTTTATTCCTCACAATGTTTCCAGCCTCATCAGTCTTGTTCTTGAATATCCACTTTGTTCCCGTCACGTGGGAATTTTCTAGTCGTGGAACTAAATCCCAGACGTCGTTTTTGGCGAACTGATCCAGCTCTTCTTGCATTGCCCAAATCTAGAACTCATCCTTGAGCGCATCCTCCACTCGCTTGGGTTCTATTTTAGAAAGGTACAAAGATTCACGAATCTTAGAACAATTTGTAGACAAACAAATGTACCTGACCATCTCCTTGAAATTTATCTGTCTGCGTCTTGTACTCCTTTCGTCTAAATCACCGATAATTTGGCCCACGGGGTTGTTTTTCTGGATTCTGGATGGAATATTCCTCTGGTAAAGATCAATGGGATCAGCTGGATCTTCTTCTTCTGAATCAGAATCTGATTCTGCGGCGGCTTGGCTTGATGTTAGTTCTGATGTTGGTATCCCAGTATCAACATTGGTATCAACATCATTCAACTCTCTGATTTCAGAACCTGCATCTCTGTTTTGAATACCTGCACTATCATCTAAAGTAGGATTGACATTTCCTTGAGGATTTTAAACATACACAAGATCATTATCCTCAGTAGGTTTGACTCCACTCGTTAGATCATCGAACTTGACATTTACTAACTCAAACATGCTTCGAGTTCTAAGGTTGAACAACCTATATGCATGACTATTTTGGGTATAGCCCATGAAAATACACTTATCACTCTTTGAGTCCGGTTTAGCTAGATGATTTCTATCATTGAGAACATAGCAAATACATCCAAACACATGAAAATAGCTCAAGTTCAGTTTTTTACCTATCAACAACTCGTAGGGAGTAGCACTTGACCCTGGTATAAAATAAGCCCTATTTGTAATATGACATGCAGTGTTCATTGCTTCAGCCCAAAAATGTTTTGCTATGCTATTTGAAATGAGCATAGTTCTAGTCATTTCAGCGAGAGTCCTATTTTTACGTTCGGCTATGCCATTCTGTTGCTATACATAGTCCATTCTCCTCATAGACTTCACACTTTTCACGGTTGAATTTGACACTAAAACCTCCATCGCACAGTTGACTTATGCTAATCAAATTTGCAGTAAGTCCTTCTACCAGCAACACATTTTCAAGAGTTACAATGCCGGGAACATGGAGAGTTCCTTGGCCAACAATTTGGCCATTCGCGCCTCCATCATACTTTACTTTTCCACCTCGAAATCTGATAATGTTGGAAAGTAGCTCTTCTGACCCAGTCATGTGCTTGGAGCAACCACTGTCGAAATACCAGGCTCCAGGGACGTGGGACTTCAGGGAGGTATGGATCATGTTACACTAGACGTTATTTTTCTTGACCCACACTTGTTTGAATTTGGTGTTGGTATTGATGTTGGTATGACGGAAACCAACATTGGATTTAGCACCCGCATTAGTTCTCTAAAAATGCCTTCTCTCGCCTATGATCTTCCAGCAAAAAGGCCTAATGTGCCCCGGTTCACCACAATGATGGCATACGAACTGTCTCCTCGCTTTTTGTGGCGTTTGGAAGAAATTCGTTCTTGACTTGAAATTTGCGTTGGCTGTTTAGGTTTAAAACCAATTCCATGCTTCGAAGTTTCTGGAAATCTTATCTCTAAGATTTCATCAAGCTTCGCCTTGCCTTTGTTAAGATTTGATATGGTTCCTTGGACCTTTCTTAGCTCGGTTCTCACCTTTTCTAGCTCAGCATCCTTCTTGGTGAGCGATGTTTCCAATCGAACAATTATGTCAGTCTGATCAGCCTTTTCTTTGGTTAATTTCTCTACTTCTTTCACGAGATCTTTGACCTTGAGTACCTGTTTTCCTCAACTGACAAACAGTTGCTGGTGCTCAACACTCAGCAGCTCGTACTCCTTATGATAATCAGGGGTTTCAACATTCAAGCATAAGATGTTGGTTTCAAGGATATCAAAAAGGACGTTGTTGTCCCAAACAACATGGGTAAATAAGGATGGAACAGGTTCAATTGACTCGAAATCATTGACATCCTCAGTGAAATCAGTAGCAACAATGCTTTTCTTCCTAAGAGTGTTAGGACATTCATTTTTGTAGTGTCCCCAACCTTTACATTCATGACATTGCACCTCACTGAGTGGTCTTGTGGGGTTGGATGCATTTGGAACTGAAGATGTGGACAGAGATCTGGGAAGGGCACGTCCAGTGAATTTTGGCGTGGACACCTGTGGCCTGGTCTTCATATTTGAACCTCCAAGGCTATTCTTCTTCTTCAAGAAACTGTTGAAACGTTGTGTAACAAATGATAATTCGTCTTCACAAAGCGTAGTGGATTCCATCTTTTTCAGAATTCTATTGAAATCAATTTCCTCTTCATCTTCATCGTTGTCTGGATTAGCGTCGGAGGAAAAAGCAACATTTTTCTCGTTTGAGTTGGAACCAAGGTGTTCCATCTCATATTGGTTAAGGTTTCCAACTAAGGTGTTGAATTCAATGTTATCAACATCTTTAGACTCAAGTTCTCTGCACTCGTTTCTGATGTCTGACAGTCACATGGCGTAGTCCATGATCGACTCCTTCTCATCCATTCTCATCGCTTCGAAAGTGGACATCAACATTCTCAGCCTTGATTTCTTCACGCTAGCAGTTCCTTCACATACACTTTGGAGTGCGTCCCATGCATCCTTGGCTGAATCATAATTATTGATGACTCGATAGTAGCTTGCATCTACATAGCTTCACAAGGTATTGATGCATTTAGAATTACAGTTTACAGCAGCTGCTTCCTCAGGAGTCCAATCTACTTCCTTTTGGGGGAAGGTTTCACCTTCACCATCAGTAAAACGTGGCGTTTCCCATCCAAGGAAGACAGTTTTCCAAACACGTTCGTCAATGCTCTTTAAGTGCCAACGCATCTTTTGTTTCCAGAGAGAATAATTCTCCCCATTGAGGATCGGTGGCCTTGGGTTGCCTTGAGCGTCCATAGCACCTAAAAAATAAGGATCAGTACTTAAAAGGTTAGTAACCCGCTCTAGATGGCAATTGTAAAATTTGAGGGTCTATGGTTATGAAAATAAGTCTCAGATTTACGATTTTGTTCTCAATGTTAAACAACACTGGTTAACAACATCGACCAGAGTAAAATAAAAAATATGCAGCGGAAAATAAATTTAAGAACACGAGATAACAAATTCAGTTCACAAGTAAAAGTACTTGTGAAATTGGGTGTACAAACTCGAAAACTATATTACTTTCTTGTTTTTCGATCAATACAAAAATATTAAGTAATATATTAAAGCTAAAGTATCAAAACACATGATACTAAATACTTGTCGCCTAACTTGATCAAACTTCTTCTCCGTTAGTCACGCAACTTCAAATAACTTGTCAATATCGAACAATGGCTCCAAGTACTCTTCGTGTTCTTCTTCTTGCTCGTGCGTCTTGCTTTGCGTCGTGCATCCTATCTTCAAATCCCGTGCATAAAAACCGTGAGAAGCTTTAGGATTCTCATGTCTTAAATAGACAATCCTAGAATCCTAAACTTGGTAAACAAGACAAAATAGATCCTAAACATAATCTAGGAAACTAATAAAGTCTTAAACATAAACTAGGAAACATAATATATTCCTAAATCTAGTTTCCTAACTTATTTTATGCCCAAGAAAGGAAAATTAAAAATAAGAATTATTGTCAAGAATTAATTCCTCAACAATTATTATTATTATCCATTTAATGAGATCAGTAGCGCCTTAATGAGATCTCTAGCACCTTCATCATGTTTAACTATTTTTCTGTGCCAGCTTTGATATTGAAATATTTAGCTAACAGTGTGCACCAATCCGTACAATACAACAACAAAATATTGATTGATCTATTGCTCAAGTATTTACACCAGTTTCATTAAACAAAACATATGGATTGATTAGATGATGCACTCAATGATAAGCATCTGAGTGATGAGTGATCAATATCAGCATTATCCCTGGATTTTGTTGGTCAAACATAATTTTCTCTCTATGTTACACTAGTGCAGAAACAGTTTTCTAGAACGCCCCGTTTCAGATATTCTAGAACGCCCTGCCCAGGCGTTCTGACTAGAGCTGTTCTAGAATATCAGATTTTCCAGATCAGCTTTCTGAGGCATTCTAGAATATCCGATATTCTAGAACGGTTATTTGAGACGTTCTAGAATAACAATTTACCGGTTCTAGAAAACAGTTTTACCGGTGATTGGTTACAAAAAAGACATTCTAGAAAATGTATATTCCACAACATCTTTCCCAAAATGACGATCTGGAAAATGTATATTCTAGAACGTCTCTTTCGAAAAGGCGTTCTGGAAAATGTATATTCTAGATCGTCATTTCAGAAATGACGTTCTAGATTATACATTTTCCAGAATGCCTTTCGAAAGAGATGTTCTAGAATATAACATTTTCCAGATTGTCTTTTGGAAAGAGACGTTCTAAAAAATGTTTATTCCAGAACGTCCTTGTCAGAATGGCGTTCTGGAAAATGTATATTCCAGATCGTCATCTTTGGAAAGATGTTCTGGAATATATATTTTTTCTAGAACGTCTTTTTTATAACCGTTCTAGAATGTACATTTTCCAGAACGTCTTTTTCAAAAAGTCGTTCTAGAATATACATTTTCCAGAACGTTTTTGGGAAAGTCGTTCTAGATTTTACAGTTTTGAATTCCCAGTTTTTTTCATTTTTTTTTCCAGATCTATTCATCCCTAAATTGAAATATTTTCACAAAACACCAATCATTCATATAATCCAAAAATCATCCATTAATCACAATAATATATACACACCAAAATATATCAATACGAACAACATAAGTCACCAAATACACGATCACCAAATGTTAAAGTAGAAATCACCAATAATACACAATTCGGCAAATACACGTTCGCCAAAAAGACGAGTACCTATTTTACTACCATTCAAGTTATCCACAAATAGTTTGTTTGTGATCAAGCAATAACCTCTAATAAACACTCCGCCCAACGTCTACGTACATCATCAATGTTATCGTCCGAATAAGGTTGTTCCATGTTGAGTGCCTGCAGGTCAATGAAAAACCGGAAATAAATCTTTAATTTGAGAACATAGAACATATATATATCCCCTTGATAATCCGATTTCGAATAACACGGAGATCAAAAAATCAACCACTGAAGATAGAATTAAAAATATTGTGATTAAAAATAATAGGGACAATTCCCAACTAGAAGGTGGGCTTTGTTACCCCTATATAATCACATGCCAACCTATTATATATGCTTTCTCTTTTAGAATATCCCTTTTAGACTTAGCTTTCTGTATTTTGCTCTCCCATAGCTGCAAATAAGACATTCAGACACTAAGATAGGTCTAGAAAGTGAGGACAGCTTCTCAATGTTTATTGGTTAATATACATAATGAATTAGATATAAGGTTTATTTTAAAGGAATCTATCTCTGTGCTTCTTATTGATAATTAATGGTTTTTTCCTTAAGTGGGTGCATTTGTTGATAATTAAAACCATGATTGTTAATTAGGAAAACCTTAATACAATGTCTCAAATTATTGAACTAATTTGCTATATATGTTTCARCATGTTTCAGWGTAAATRCATAATACTAACAGTGGATTGAGGTTCACTTAATGTCCAGTGGATTGAGTAAAATACATAATACTAACAGTGGATTGAGTTAATCAAGGTCCTTAATGTGAACCATGTTTTCGGTCATGCATAATACATAAGTTGTGAAATAGAACTGTAACTATACAAAAATCTAAAATTCGATCCTAATTGCACCCAATTTCATGTGCCCTTCACTTGATTGAATTCCCATGATATTAGGACCAAAATTGAAATCCGTATAGTTACTGTATTATTTTGCAAATCGTAAAATTTGCAGAACCAAACTTGAGATGTTTGTATAGTTACAGGACCTTTTTGCAAAATGTATATTTTACAAGACCATTTTGCAGTCGCCCTAAAGTTACAGGACTAATTTTATTGTAAAATAAAAACATTTGTAATTTTGAAAGATAATAAGGGTTTTTGTGAAATTAGACTAAACTTGAAGGGTAGGGTTTATAATTATCCTTTCAAAAAATAATCACATGATGATACATATTTACGTACCTCCAGAAGGTCTTTTCCCTACCATGGCCTCTTTCTTCTCCTGGCAGCTCGAGCATAGGAAAGCCTTCCTCAAACATCTCCTCAACCAAATCCGGTTCACCATATTCTTCTTTATCGACCTGAGAAGACGATTCCAAATGTTTTTTGCGGAACATTGACTTAAACACCCCTTTTCCTTTCTTCTTTGGAGGCAGCTTTTGAGAATCCGGCTTGTCTGGCGGTTGTATGTCCACCACAATATACATCGTGTCGTCTCGAAGATCTTTGGCTTGCACGGCTTCCTACAAGAACAGGGAGAGGGGTAAACAAATAATACAAAAAATATTGAGTCAAAAGTGAAAATATCGAGATGTAATTTTTCTAATTTTATATTATTTGTACTTTGACAATCTGTGAAGCTGCAGCATCGGGTGGCATTCCTCGGCAGCACTCAAAAGCTGTTTCTGCTGATACCGCGTCCCAAACACCATCGCTCGAGATTATAAGCCTGACACCAGTTGATGATAACTGCAAATGAATGAAATGATTTAGTAAATAAACCCATATATATTTGTCAGGAATAATTACAAATGCTATCCTTGAGATTAATATAAATGCTTTCAAGATTTCAAACACCTCATTGACATATGTTTCTTTTTAAAAATTGCAACAATTGCCAGGAGGGTGTATTTGTAATTTTAAGAATTACTAGACTTTTTTGTAATCAGGCTAAACATCATCCGAAGTATTTTTTTTGTAATTATCCAATATTTTTCAAAATAAAAAAAGTAACTCAAACAACAGGTAAAAATAATTATATTGTGATTGAAGGTGGTAGTAATTTATCTTGAACTCATTATAAATGGCCATCATATGGTTTGATTAATTAAATTTTAACTAAACAGAGGATCACAAGAATTGCTTTGAGAAAAACAAACTCGGTATTTATTGGCTACTATTCAGCGAGCAGGCAGAAACAAACCTTTACTTGCTTCACATAAGGTACAGGAACTATGAACTCTCCAACATCCATATCTCCGATAGATCTTGAAAGACATAACCCACCAGGACAACATCTTAAGGGACCAATCTACAATAAATAAATAAATAAATAAAGAATAACGAATGTAATAAAAAAATCAATCTGTAGTGTTTTCAAATACAACGATCTCACTTAAAAATAAGAAGGGATAGTTAAAACAAAATTACCTCAGTGCCAGCACCAGTATTAAGCCGACCAACCTCACCGCCACTCGAAGTTATCCGTTCTCGCCTGTTTCATAAACAATCACAAACCTTATTGAAATGATCCATTCACTGATGTTTAGCCTAATTCTAAATCACTCCCAGAGAAATCAAATTTACAATATACCCTGGCAGTTTGTATTTACCTCACAACTTGAGGATGTGATTAGTAAAATAGAAACAAATTAATTTCAAGGGGGTATTAATATATTTTTTTTAAAGAAAGAAAGATTACTTACTCTTCTTCGCTGCATTCAAGTCTATGATCTGCTGAAAGGTAATATAAACCCCCTTCAGCAGATTCCAGTACGGCACGCGAATCGCCGACTGATGCAATTATTAAGACCCATCCCTCGATTATTACAAAGGTCATTGTTGTTCCCGAAGTTTGTGATGATACATTACCAAATCCATAAATGAGTAGCCATTTATTTGCATGTGTGAGAACGAGAGTAAATGAGGTGTGGAATTTAATGTAACAGCTACAAGACCACATAGCTAGAAAATCTACTCCGAAATTGCCCATGTTGATAAGTTCATTTGAATTAATTCCAGTATTCGCAAAATAATAATAATAATAATAATAATAATAATAATAATAATAATAATAATAATAATAATAATAATAATAATAATAAAAGACCATCCTTAAAGAGATTCCTAGTGGATAAATCTGAATCAAATTTCATCAACTAACAACAGACATCCGATTTTTCTCATAAATCTACAATCCTATTTCATAATGAAAAATGGGTAGCTGTTAAAATTAGTGAACTTTTTTTTCCTCCAAAATAAGGTTGGTAATTAATTTGTCATCTTTGTATATTCTATTCATTATTATTTTTCGTCTTTCTATAAGCCCTTTTCTTCAATGAGTATCATATGATGTTAAGCTTTTCAAGATAAATAATTGACATTTATATTACAAGTTTCTCAGATAAATGCAATCCAATTTTTAAACAAAATCAAATTCATAAATGGTTCCAGAAATAGTCATTACCTCTTTCCTGAAAATCTTCGGTTTTTACAAACCCAGCAACCAAAGCCCGAGGCAATGCCGAGACCCATTCATCACTGTTAAGATCAGGAGGAATAGCACTCAGCACATTGTTCAACAGATTTTTCTTGGAATATACAGCAACTGCAGATCCATTGTGGCCATCAAATAACTGTAAAGAACAATACAATAACAATTGCCAGAAGAAAGCGAAGGATTCAATATCACTAAAAAAAAGGGACAATTAACCTTTTATGTGATGGATAATTGGAACATTGAAGATCCCTCTTTAAAAGATGAAAATATACATCAACCCTAACTATAATTAAACACGCTTAGATCTGAAAGAATTGCTGATTTTGAGAATAAAAAACGAGTCGAAGAATAATACCTGATCCAAATAAGGTCGAAGATTTTAGGAAGATTGAAGAACAAAGACCCTAATCGGATATGTATGAACAGAGAGAGAGAGAAAACGGGTCAGCGTTAGAGGTGAGAGATAAAGGTAAGCCTTCTGAAATCAGCCACTCACCATGAGCTGTCATTTCCAGCCGTCGAATCCAGTCAGCCCGAAGCCCCACCGCCGTTGGCCTTGAGCTGTCAAATAAGTCGCAGGCCGCGCCGCCCAACAATCCCCAACAAGCCGCCTCACAAATACCATCACCACATCTTCACGCTGCCGCCGATTCCCAGTCGTCGGGTCCATCGGTTGATGATTACAGGTTGCGGTGATGATTGTGGTTGTTGGGAATGTTGGGGTTTGAAATTGGGGGAGAATTAGATCTTTTGGTTAGGATGCTTCGAATCAGTTGTAGTTGGTGGTAGCGGTTGTGGTCGTTGGTGGTTTGGGAATGGAGGTGGTTGAATCGGAGGTGCAGAGGAGAGCACAGGAGATGAATCCTGCTCGACTGTTTTAGGGTTTCCAAAAAGGTAATGTTAATAAAAAATAATAATAATAATAATAATAATAATAATAATACAATATACCAGAATGCCCTTTTTTAAAGGCGTTCTGGTATATCGAATATACCAAAACGTCTTTAAAAACGTCGTTCTGGTATATATATGATTTACCAGATGTCCTTTATAAAGACGTTCTAGATATAAGATTTACCAGAACGTCTTTCTTAAAGACTTTCTAGATATAGGATATACCAGAACGTCTTTTTTAAAGACGTTCTAAATATCTAATATACCAGAACGTCTTTAAAAAAGGCATTCTGGTATATGCCACTTTTATTACAAAAATGCCACCAGCTTATATTCTAGAACGTCTTTTTATGAGGCGTTCTAGATTGACTGTTTTAGAATAGATTTTCTGCACTAGTGTTAGTGAGTTTCTACTATGTTTTCAGTTTACCTTGTGTTCTCTAATGCTTATATCAATTTAAGTATTGGGTTTTTATGATTTGAAATATCTGGTTAAGGGAACTGGTTGCTTATATTGCTAACACATTGATCTTCATCTTCAGGCAAGATTGAGATTTAGCACTCTCGTGTCTATAACATTATTGCAGAACACTATATAGAACGAGAAAAAAGCTCAACTGAAGTGTATTGATTTTTCTATTCTCAAGAATTGGAGTCTATACTGTGAAGTATTAAATTTCGTATCATGAAATATTACTATGTTTTAATGAAATGTATTGGATTCTTTACTAAACAGTATCAACTTTTTTGTTGCGGAGTATTAATGTATTTGATAAAAATGTATTGGTTTTTTCAATTGTGCAATATTGATATCAATGTGTAGTATTAATGTATATTGATGAAATATATTGGTTTGTATATTACCAAGGTATGGTGTATGTGCTGAAATGTTTAGGATTTTCAAATAAATAGTCATTTTTCTTCCTTTTTCCTTTTATTTTTTTGTAAATATTATGTAATTTATTACCTCGAGCAGTATCAATTTTTGTAATGAATGGTTTTGGCTTTTTTATTGTGATGTAAAGGTCTTATGATGGATAATACTTTTCTTATATAAAACATTAAGCATTGGTTTTTCAGTTATGAAGTAGTGGTTTATCTAATATGATTAATTTGTTTTACTGTAAAGTATTGATATGTTTTGATGAAATCTATCGATTTTCTGACTTTGAAGTATGGGTTTCTATAATGAAAAGTGTCAAGTTTTTATTGAGAAATATTTAAGTTGTATTAATAAATTGTATTGGTTTTCCTACTGTGAAGTACCGTATTATATTATATACTGAAAAATATTAGTGTATTCTGTGAAATATTGAGTTTTATTATTCAAAAGTGTTGATTTTATGAATTTGAAAGTATCGACTTTGTAAATTCAAGTATTGCTTTTTTAAGTTGAAAGGTATTAGTAATTCTAATAAATCTACAATTTGTTTTTTAAAGAAAACTATGATCAATTTCTTTACTGGCAGCAGGGTTCAAATCCGGGCATCTTTATTTATAAACTAACTCCTCTAGACCACCTAGTGATAGAGGTTGTTGAGAAATTTATTCTTGACAATAATTTCTATTTTGTTATTTGCCTTTTGTTGGGCACAAAATAAGTTAGGAAACTAGATTTAGGAGTATATTATGTTTTACAGTTTATGTTTAAGACTTTATTAGTTTCCTAGACTGTGTTTAGGATTTGGTTGTCTTATTTACCAAGTTTAAGATTCTAGGATTGTCTATTTAAGACATGAGAATCCTAAAGCTTCGTACGTACTTTTACGCACGGGATTTGAAGAGAAGACGCACCACGCAAAGCAGAAGACGTACGGCAAGCGAAGAACACGAAGATTACTTGGAGCCATTGATCGAGATCGATGAGTTATTTGAAGTTGCGTGACCAACGGAGAAGAGCTTGGTCAACCTAGGCGACAAGTATTTAGTATCTTGTGTTTTGATACTTTAGTTTTCATATATTACTTAATATTTTTGTATTGATCGAAAAACAAGATAGTAATATAGTTTTTGGGTTTGTACACCCAAGTTAACAAGTACTTTTACTTGTGAACTGATTTTGTTATCTCGTGTTCTTAAGTTTTTATTTCCGCTGCATAATTTTTACTACCGAGTCATCAAGAATTACGAGTCGCCAAAGGATGCATGGGACTCACTCCAAAGTGTGTGTGAAGGAACAACGACCGTGAAGAAATCAAGGCTGAGAATGTTGATGTCCACTTTAGAAGCAATGAGAATGGATGAGAAGGAGTCGATCATGGACTATGCAATGAGATTATCAGACATCACGAACGAGTGCAGAGAGCTTGGTGAAGCAATAACTAACTCTCGTCTTGTAGGAAAACTGATGAGGTCTATTACGAAGAAATACAATATTAAGGTGGTTGCCATAGAAGAATCTAAACATGTTGATAACATTGAATTCAACACCTTAGTTGGAAACCTTAACCAATATGAGATGGAACACCTTGGTTCCAACTCAAACGAGAAGAATGTTGCTTTTTCCTCCGACGCTAATCCAGACAACGTTGAAGATGAAGAGGAGTTTGATTTCAATGGAATTCTGAAAAAGATGGAATCCACTACGCTTTGTGAAGACGAATTATCGTTTGTTACACAACGTTTCAACGGTTTATTGAATAAGAAGAATAGCCTTGGAGGTTCAAATACGAAGACCAGGCCACAGGTGTCCACGCCAAGATTCACTGGACGTGCCCTTCCCAGATCTCTGTCCACATCTTCAATTCCAAATGCATCCAACCCCACGAGACCACTCAGTGAGGTGCAATGTCATGAATGTAAAGGTTGGGGACACTATAAAAATGAATGTCCTAACACTCTTAGGAAGAAAAGCATGGTTGCTACTGATTTCACTGAGGATGTCAATGATTCCGAGTCAACTGAACCTGTTCCATCCTTATTTACCCATGTTGTTTGGGACGACGACGTCCTTATTGATATCCTTGAAACCAACATCGTATGCTTGAATGTTGAAACCCCTGATTATCATAAGGAGTACGAGCTGCTGAGTGTTGAGCACCAGCAACTGTTTGTCAGTTGGGGAAAACAGGTACTCAAGGTCAAAGATCTCATGAAAGAAGTAGAGAAATTAACCAAAGAAAAGGCTGATCAGACTAACATAATTGTTCGACTGGAAACATCGCTCACCAAGAAGGATGCTGAGCTAGAGAAGGTGAAAACCGAGCTGGCGAAGGTCCAAAGAACCATATCAAATCTGAACAAAGGCAAGGCGAAGCTTGATGATATCTTAGAGATGGCTTCCCAGAAACCTTGAAGCATGGAATTGGGTATAAATCGATTCAGCCGTCACATTCCTCAAGTCAAGAGCAGAAATCACCCAAGAGGCACAAGAAGAGAAGAAGACAGTTCGTGTGCCATCATTGTGGCGAGCCCGGACACATTCGGCCTTTTTGCTGGAAGATCATAGGCGAGAGAAGGCACTTTCAGAGAACTAATGCGGCTGCTAAGTCCAATGTTGGTTTCCGTCATACCAACATCAATACCAACACCAGATTCAAACAAGTGTGGGTCAATAAAAATAACATCAAGTGTAATATGATCCATACCTCCCTGAAGTCCCACGTCCCTGGAGCCTGGTATTTTGATAGTGGATGCTCCAAGCATATGACTGGGTCAGAAAAGCTACTTTCAACCATTGTCAGGTTTCGATGTGGAAAAGTAAAGTATGATGGAGGCGCAAATGGCCAAATTATTGGCCAAGGAACTCTCCATGTTCCCGACATTGTAACTCTTGAAAATGTGCTTCTGGTAGAAGGACTTACTGCAAATTTATTAGCATAAGTCAACTGTGCGACGGAGGTTTTAGTGTAAAATTCAACCATGAGAAGTGTGAAGTCTATGAGGAGAATGGTCCATGTATCCTTGTTGGACATAGGACTTCAGATAATTGTTATCAAATCAACAGTGATGCTTTTTGCAAGTTATCTCAACTAAGTGATGCTGAGGTGTGGCATCAAAAACTAGGGCATGTCAACTACAAGATGATGGACAGGTTGGCAAAAGAAGAAGCAGTGACTGGGTTTCCTAAGCTAAACACAAAGATCATTCCTGTTTGCGAGGTGTGCCAAAAAGGAAAGCAGGTCAGAGTACCATATCCAGTCCAGTAAAGTCTCACTACATCTTCTTGCTTTGAACTCCTTCATATGGATCTCATGGGTCCACTTCAGGTCGAGAGCCTTGGAGGTAAGAGGTATGTTTTAATTATTGTCGATGATTTTTCTAGGTTCACTTGGGTAGAATTTCTAAAAGAAAAATCTGAAACTTTTAAGGCTTTCAAAAAACTTGCAAAGAAGCTGTGTGTAAGGTTTAATGTGAACATTGCAAGAATTAGAACTGATCGCGGAAAAAAGAATTTGAAAATGCATCTTTTTCAAAGTACTGGACTTCGGAGGGCATAAGTCATGAATTTTCTTCACCTATTACTCCACAACAAAATGGCATAGTGAATGCAAAAATAGGACTCTTGCTGAGATGACTAGAACTATGCTCATTTCAAATGGCATAGCAAATATTTTTGGGCTGAAGCAATGAATACTGCATGTCATATTCCAAATAGGGCATATTTTAGACCAGGGTCATGTGCTACTCCCTATGAGTTATTGATGGGTAAGAAACCGAACTTGAGCTATTTTCATATTTTTGGATGTATTTATTATGTGCTCAATGACAGAAATCATCTAGCTAAACTAGACTCAAAAAGTGATAAGTGCATTTTCATGGGTTATTCCCAAAACAATCATGCATATAGGTTGTGTAACCTTAGAATTAGAAGCATGTTTGAGTAAGTTAATGTCAAGTTCGACGATCTAACGAGTGCAGTCAAACCTACTGAGGATAATGATCTAGTTTATGATCAAAATCCTCAAGAAAATGTCATTCCTCCTTCAGATGATAGTGCAGGTATTGAGAACAGAAATACAGGTGCTGAACTCAGAGATTTGAGTGATGTTGGTCTAATGTTGATACTGGGATACCAACATCAGAACCAACATCAAGCCAAGTCGCAGAATCAGATTCTGATTCATAAGAAGAAGATCCGGCTGATCCCATTGATCTTCATCAGAGGGATATTCCATCCAGAATCCAGAAAAACCACCCCGTGGGCCAAATTATCAGAGATTTAGATGAAAGGAGCACAAGAAGGCGACAAATAAATTTTAAAGAAATGGTCAGGTATGTGTGTCTGTCTACAAATTGTTCTAAGATTCGTGAATCTTTGTACCTTTCTAAAATAGAGCCCAAGCATGTGGAGGATGCGCTCAAGGATGAGTTCTGGATTCGAGCAATGCATAGCTTGACCAATTCGCCAAAAATAAAGTTTGGGATTTAGTTCCACGACCAGAAAATTCCCACGTGACGGGAACAAAGTGGATATTTAAGAACAAGAATGATGAAGCAGGGAACATTGTGAGGAACAAAGCCCAACTGGTTGCTCAAGGGTATACACAAATTGAAGGAATCGATTTTGATGAAACTTTCGCCCCTGTTGCCCGCATTGAGTCGGTAAGGCTTTTGCTTTCTGTTGCTTGTTATATGAAGATTTCATTACATTAAATGGACATTAAGAGTGCCTTTTTAAATAGAGTCTTAATTGAAGAAGTGTATGTTGAGCAGCCTAAAGGATTTGTGGATCCTCAAAAACCAAATTTTGTTTTAAAACTGAAAAAGACTCTTTATGGTTTAAAACAAGCTCCTAGAGCTTGGTATGAAAGGCTAACTCAACATTTGCTTTATTTGAAATTTAGACGAGGGGAAGTTGATAAAAATTTGTTCCTTCTTAAATCCAATAAGCACATCTTAATCGTCCAAATCTATGTGGATGATATTATTTTTGGATCCACTAACGAGCAGATGGTCAAGGAGTTTGTTACTCGAATGTCTGATACATTCGAGATGAGCATGGAAGGTAACCTCTCATACTTTCTTGGTCTATAAATCAAATAGCTTAATGACGGTATTTTCCTTTTCCAGACTAAATATGCTAAGAACTTAGTTAAAAAACTTGGTTTAGAAAGTGAAACTCACAAGAAAATACCACTGGAAAAAACTGTGAAGCTGTCTAGAGACGATGTTGGTAAGGGTGTCGATAACACCATGTACAGAAGTATGATAGGGAGTTTGTTGTATTTGACAGCAAGTAGACCAGATATTATGTATAGTGTGTGCTTATGTGCTAGATATCAGTCTAATCTAAAAGAGTCACACTTAAAAGCAGTTAAAAGAATAATAAGGTATATTGCTGGTACAACTGAACTAGGTGTGTGGTACACAAAGGATACTGGTACTGAACTTGTAAGGTACGCTGATTCGGATTGGGCTGGGAATGTGGTAGATAGAAAGAGTACTACTGGGGGATGTTTTTTTTTCTGTGTAACAATTTAATCTCTTGGTACATCAAGAAGCAAAATTATATTTCTCTTTCTACAGCTGAAGCCGAGTACATTGCAGCTGGAAGTGCGTGCACACAATTACTGTGGATGAACCAAATAATAGAAGACTATGGTCTGCACAGTAGTATCTTGACTGTGCTGTGTGACAATTCCAGTGCCATTGGTATCTCCAAAAATCCAGTCCAGCATTCTCGAATCAAACAGATTGACATAAGGTACCACTTTATTCGAGACCTAGTTGAGAGGAAGATTGTTAGCCTTGAGCATATAGGAACAGATAATCAGCTTGCTGACATCTTCACCAAGGCATTAGATTTCGAGACCTTCTCTCATTTAAGAAGAGATCTCGGTATGTGCATTGTCTGAACCAATGTTGGTTTGTGATGTTGTGACACCCTATATCAACATCAGTCACAACAGCTGTATACTTTTGCATGCATTTTTATCTTTCTTTTCATACATAATCCAATTGCATTGAGTTTGATTGAAAGTGCAATGAGGTCCTGTGTTGCAATAAAAGTGATGGCAAAAAGAACCAACCTCTTCAATTAGGTGATTGTGGGATTTGCCCGCAGAAACTGGTTTTCTCCCAGGTCCAAAAACAAGAGGTTTTTAAAAGCAATTGATGAAGATTAAAAGATTTAAATCCCTTCAAGGATGAAGAAAATCTGGATACAAGATGATCCAATCTTTAAATATCACCTTCTTGAGAGATCTTGACATATTCATTAACTTGGGTTAAGGGGTAAGTTTCCATTGACTTCACCCAAGGCAATGTTGGTTTATAATGTTATCAGTAATAAAAAGCAACATTGGATCAAGTTATTGAAATCATAATATGTTTTTGTAAATTCTTTTAGGTCAAGATTTTTAGGCATCCCGTAAGACATTCATACTTTGTGAAGATGCCATCTTGCTGTGCATATTGTTGCTTGTGTTCTTGTCTTTCGTGAAATCTCTTAATTTTATTTTGAATCTAGCTAACTAAGTGTTTCAGTGGAGTTAAAATCGGACGGCTGGACAGGTAATGACAAGGTGAATTTGGTGAGTGAAAATTAACATTGCACAAGATTGGTACTACTGGGCTGATGGTTCATTAAATCTAGCTATGTATTTTCGGCCGATTTTGTAACTTGAGTTGTGTAAAAAAAAATTTAAAAAAAGGGGGAGATAATGGTGTAGTGGGTTTGATCACGTAGCCTATTTTAAGGGGGAGTGTTGGTTTTGGAAGGAAATAAAAATCGTTTTTCTTAAAACCCAAAAATACACTGGTGTTAAATTAGGGCATCTTTCCTTTTATTTCTTTTCTTCTCTCTCCTTCAACGGTCATTTTTCTTGGCTTGAATACTTATTCTGATTTTACCATTTGATCACCTTCCCACTTACCCCTGCGTGTAAAATTATCCAGCTCTCACAAAACCCTTCTCTCTACTTCGAATTTGGTTTGTGTTTTGTGTGATTTTCAGAATGTCTGACCAATCCTCACCGTCAAAAGTTCCTGAACTTCCTGCCGGTGTACGCCGTTCCGGCGAACAAGGTCCAGCGCCGATTCTTAAGGTTGGTGGCCTAGACATATGAGAAGAAATTGGTGGTGGTTCCTCTTCCATCCCACCACCGGTATCTATTAGAATAAGGTGACAAACAAGCCAACTTGTGGCTGTGGTCTGACCATTCTCTTGTAATACAATCGGTTTTTATTCGTAATAATATCTTTTATACTTATTGGCATTCCATATCTTTTATCCCTTGCTAGTTGCATAGGTATGGTCCTGATGAAGTTACTCTATTACGGTGGATTGGTCTAGCAGAACCGTGAGATAATCTATCACGTAATGTTACTCGTCGAACATGTTCCTAGTCAAAGGGTTACGACATAATGAGGATACAGGCCTTTCCCATTAAGACTAGTACTTAGTGTATGTGGACCGCGTCTCATCGGTCACGGTGTCTGGATATCGACATACATAAGTAGGTGCTCATAAGATGAGTTCACTGAACTCCCTCACCTAGAAATCTCTAAGTGGTTCCCACTCATCGAGTAGATGATTTCTATGGTATAGCGTACAACATTAATCCTTAAGACCCGGACCTCATCCGTGACTTCACTAGAGGACAGGCTATGTTGTGACCTGTCTCTGTGTCTCTTTGGAGGCCAATCAAAAGGGGCAACGTTCACATAGTCGGGAATCTAGTGGGAAGTCTGTGCATGGTAGTAGGGGATTCGGACGCATGATAAGTCATGGATGTCCTGTGTGTTCTGATGGTTGATAAATCCTCGGAGTCTCTGGCCAGAGCTGATAGTGGAGTGTTTAGAGAAATGTGTTTCTCTAAGTCACACACGAACGGATTATCTTGAACCTAGAACGTACACACAGTTATTGAACTAGAAAGAGGTCTCGATGAACCAATACCTCTTGTTCAATCGGGACATAGATCGCGAAGGGATCGTACTGTACATATAAGCTATATCACAAGGTTCTTGCAGGCACTTCATTTGTATCTAGGGAATTGTGATGCGTTGTTGCTAGGCGCCTCTCATAATTCGTTGGGTTCTGGTTTGACCAGTGATTAAGTAAAATGAGTTTTATTTAATCAGCGACTCTAAGGGACGAGTTCATATAAGAACAATGTGTTGTTCGAATCACAATGTGTTGTGAACCCACGACTAGCTTACACCTGAACCATTGAGGGTCACACCACGTGTTTCCTGATTATTGAAAACGATAGCTAGAAATTAATTGTTAATTTTAGCAAAGTTAGATGTCAATATGATTGAATCTAAATTGAGAAAAATACGAGAAAGTTATTCTGGACGCGAAAATATAATTGTTATATTTTTCGGAATTATCGTTTGTGAGAAATGATTTAATTCCAATGGGGTTTTTAATTTATAATTGGATCGACCCAATAAACCATTTAAAATTAATGGGCCGGTGTTTTATTAAATTAAAGGGCTTGATTTCATTTAATAAAATGGCCCATCCACTTTCGAGCCCATTTGTTTTTGGGCTTGTGATTTAATTATAAAACAAAAGGAAGAATAAGGCTTGGTTTTATTTTTTTGAAATGGGCCACTTTGAAGCCCATTTTGTTGGGCTTGGTTTTTAAAAAAAAATATATAAAAAAAATAACACAATAAAACAAAACAGACGGGTTTTATAAAAAGAAGAGGAGGAGTTTTGTTTTTTGGGTGATAACACAAAAACACACAGACGGGATTTTTTTTTGCCCTAGCCGACAAACCCTATAAGCCGTCCACTTCCATTCGCCGGTGCTTGCCGCCGGCCGCCGCTCGTATATTTCCCGTCGTTCTCAATCTCACGACGAGACTAGTGCCTCGTCGAGAGTACATCGGATTACACGGTGTGTGACACCGATTGCCGGAGACGACAACTTGCCGGTCACCACGCACCTCCGCACGCTGGCCGGATTTTTGCCACGCCGGACCGCATCGGAACCGCTCCCCGACTGCGTCAGTCGCACCATCGCTGCACCGGAGTTCCAGCCGCTGTCGCGGCCAGTTCGACGCCGAAGCCGCCCGCTGCTGTTACGCGACGCCGAAGCTGCCAGTTGCTGTGCCGTGCCGGAGTTCCTCGTCGGCCGAGCCTTGCTGCTGTTGTGTCCGCAAGCCGAGGACCGGCTGTCCAAAAGTCGATCAACCGCTCAGCCCCGTCGCCTCCACCCGGTTGCCTCCGAACGTCGCAGCCGAAGTCTCCACCGGACCGCTCCTACTCCACCGTGAGGTATCCATGGCTGTTCGTCTATATATATATATATGATATATATATAAATGCAGTGCATGTGTATTTGTATGAAATATATGTGCAGTGTGTTAATTGTATTGTTTATATRTATATGCATGATGTGGRTGTATGTATGAGATAAAGGCATGCTATGTATATATATATGATATGTATGTGTGTTAAATATGCATGCATGATTGATACAAATATATTTATATAAATTGTTTATGTACATATATTATATAATTGTATATGATATATATATGTTAATGCATGCTGTTTTTAAATATTATATATATATATGTATATATGATATGTATATATATAACATATAATTAAATATATGATTAATATAATAATATATATATAACTGTTATATATAATGTTAATATATATATATATATATATATATATATAATTGTTATATATATATGTTTAATAGAAATTATCATGCTCGTTTGATTTTGTGAAAATCGAATTGTTTCTATTTATTAAAAGCAATTAAAATATTATTTGAATTAATTGATTGTAAAATTGGACCGTCGTCAATTTGAATTCGATTCAAATTACTTTTATTAAAAAAAAAGATTTATTTTCTGCTGCGCGACGGTACCACCGAATCCCAACAGTGGTATCAGAGCTACTGGTTTTTAAATCAATTAATTGCTTATGTGTTTTTTGATTTCGAGAGCATGTTGAATTTGTTGAGTTGTTGATTTGGAGATTATCTTGTGTTGGGAATTTCTTATAGCTGAATATTTGGTTGGCCTTAGAATTTCACGGGAAATCACGTGTCAGA
>BMAC01000081.1:1486239-1499635 GCA_014905375.1 Phtheirospermum japonicum
CAAAGTTAGATGTCAATATGATTGAATCTAAATTGAGAAAAATACGAGAAAGTTATTCTGGACGCGAAAATATAATTGTTATATTTTTCGGAATTATCGTTTGTGAGAAATGATTTAATTCCAATGGGGTTTTTAATTTATAATTGGATCGACCCAATAAACCATTTAAAATTAATGGGCTGGTGTTTTATTAAATTAAAGGGCTTGATTTCATTTAATAAAATGGCCCATCCACTTTCGAGCCATTTGTTTTTGGGCTTGTGATTTAATTATAAAACAAAAGGAAGAATAAGGCTTGGTTTTATTTTTTTGAAATGGGCCACTTTGAAGCCCATTTTGTTGGGCTTGGTTTTTTAAAAAAAAAAATAAAATAACAAAAAAAAAACACAATAAAACAAAACAGACGGGTTTTATAAAAAGAAGAGGAGGAGTTTTGTTTTTTGGGTGATAACACAAAAACACACAGACGGGATTTTTTTTTGCCCTAAGCCGACAAACCCTATAAGCCGTCCACTTCCATTCGCCGGTGCTTGCCGCCGGCCGCCGCTCGTATATTTCTCGTCGTTCTCAATCTCACGACGAGACTAGTGCCTCGTTGAGAGTACATCGGATTACACGGTGTGTGACACCGATTGCCGGAGACGACAACTTGCCGGTCACCACGCACCTCCGCACGCTGGCCGGATTTTTGCCACGCCGGACCGCATCGGAACCGCTCCCCGACTGCGTCAGTCGCACCATCGCTGCACCGGAGTTCCAGCCGCTGTCGCGGCCAGTTCGACGCCGAAGCCGCCCGCTGCTGTTACGCGACGCCGAAGCTGCCAGTTGCTGTGCCGTGCCGGAGTTCCTCGTCGGCCGAGCCTTGCTGCTGTTGTGTCCGCAAGCCGAGGACCGGCTGTCCAAAAGCCGATCAACCGCTCAGCCCCGTCGCCTCCGCCCGGTTGCCTCTGAATGTCGCAGCCGAAGTCTCCACTGGACCGCTTCTACTCCGCCGTGAGGTATCCATGGTTGTTCGTCTATATATATATATATATGATATATATATAAATGCAGTGCATGTGTATTTGTATGAAATATATGTGCAGTGTGTTAATTGTATTGTTTATATGTATATGCATGATGTGGATGTATGTATGAGATAAAGGCATGCTATGTATATATATATGATATGTATGTGTGTTAAATATGCATGCATGATTGATACAAATATATTTATATAAATTGTTTATGTACATATATTATATAATTGTATATGATATATATATGTTAATGCATGCTGTTTTTAAATATTATATATATATGTATATATATAATATATAATTAAATATATGATTAATATAATAATATATATATAACTGTTATATATAATGTTAATATATTAATATATATATATATATATATATAATTGTTTATATATATATGTTTAATAGAAATTATCATGCTCGTTTGATTTTGTGAAAATCGAATTGTTTCTATTTATTAAAAGAAATTAAAACATTGTTTGAATTAGTTGATTGTAAAATTGGACCGTCGTCAATTTGAATTCGATTCAAATTACTTTTATTTAAAAAAAAAAAAAATTTCCGCTGCGCGACGGTACCACCGAATCCCAACAGTATCAACATCGCCACCACCCTCGCCGGCGCACGATTCTCAAGCTGCTGTTCCAATTTCGCCGCCGATTGACGCCACGCCCTTAGCGCAAGTGTTCCCAGGACAGCCCGAGAATGAAATTGATGTTGATGATCCCCCCAATTTGGCGTTTGTTGCTGAAACTTTTGGGCACGTGGGGAATCCTACTTTGAAAAGGTCGAGGCGCTTGCGCAATATTCCACCCGGTGTTGTGTCGCCCGCATTTCCGAAGAGCAAGGTGGGACCGCGCCGCAATGTGCCGATTGAGCATATGAACCTCACGGAGGATGTCACTGTGATGTCCGACCCTGATGATGAAGATTTTGTTCCTGCTGCTCCGGTTGAAGGGTTCGAGCCGCCGCTTTCATCTGCCCCGAGTCTGCCGGTGAAGAAGTTTACTCGTCGGAAACAGCTTGTGAGGAATACTGACAGGAGATCTGGCCCGGCAAAAGTCAAAGTTTCTCCTGCCTCTACTGCGACAGAGTATTCATCCCCTCACTACACTGTTTTGGATTTTATCACCGGCGAAGTCACCAGCTCCGCCAAACCGCCTGTCGATGTTCCTCCTTCGTCTCTGGTTCATGAGGATCAACCTGCGTTTGATCTAGATTTATTTGAGCATTCCCCTGATTCCTCCTCGGATGTGTCACTTCGAGATTTTCTTAATGCTTGCAGGAAGGACAAGAAGAAAAATAAAGTTGCTGAGGAGGTCGATGTTGCTCCCCATGTTGTTTCCTCTATACCAACATCACATCATTCACCGTCTGTTTCGTCCTCCAGCGCTACCTCTGTTCTGATTGGTTCTCGTGCACCTACGCCGATTTCTTCCGACGTCTGTGCTCACTCCCAGTCCTCCACGAACACTCCTACTCCGGTCCTTGAGCTTGAGGACATGGAACCTTTTTCGGAGAAGTTTCTGACTGCTGAAGCTACCGAGTTGTTTGATGAGTACCGGACCTGACACATGATTGCAGAGCACCATGTCCCTGTTGAGTTGTTTGAGAGGCACGATTTGATTTCCTACTTCCAGCACAAAGGTATGTATTCCACAATCTTCACTGCCATGCCATTTGTCCGGGATATTATGGTTGAGTTTTATGCAAATTTTTTGCCGTCTATTATTGATTTAAACTCTGTGAACTATGGAAAAGTGTTTGTGCGTGGTAGAGTGTTTAGTTTCACCCCTGATTTAATTGATGAATTGTTTGGCACTGAGCCATATCGGGGTGATTCTACTGTGGATAATATGGATGAGGTTATTTCATTTTTGTCGGGTGGTATGGTGCATACATGGTTTGAACAGTTGCCGAGCACTAGGCTCTCTTCTCTCTATTCTATCTTGCACAGGGTGGCCATTTGCAACTGGGTTCCCTCCAAGAATACTACATGTGTCACTCGGCCTCAGGCCCAAATTTTGTACCGTCTTGGATGGGGAATCAAGTACAGTTTCGGGCAGCATGTATTTGATATTGTTTCGAAGTTTGCTACCACCAGGTCAGCCGCGTCGTTGTGCTTTCCCTCTTTGATTTTCAGCCTGCTTGAGAATCAGGGCTTGGAGCTTCGTTCCGATGATGTGCTCACGGGTGAAGCGGATTGGTTTTCTTTAAGAGGCCAGCATACTACAGGTGTTAGAGTTATTGATCTGTCGTGGCAAGCCCCTTTTCGGGCTGATGTTGCTAGTGATGTTGGGAGGGACGTTCCCAACATGGTCCACATTTCTGCACAGGTCCTCCGTGCACATGTGGCTTCTATTGATTTGCAGATGACTCAGTCGATGGCTCTTCGTAGCTCTCTCTTGAAGGCCCTTTCACTTTCTGGTCAAAAAGGGGGAGAAAATGATGATGACGTGGATAGCGAAGCTGTCGATGAAGCTGCTGGAGATAATGTTGTTGATGAAGATTCTGTTGCTGTAGAAGCCTTGGCCAGTCTTGCTCAGGAAAAGCGAAGGAAGCGAATTTGCTCTCGCAACAAGGCTTGGAGGAAACTATAAAGAATGCAGAGGAAGAAGAGGAAGGATAGGGGTGAAGGAACTTCGACATCCCCTTGTCGTTCGAAGAGGGTTCGAAGTCAATAAGTTCCTTTATTCTGTTTTGTTTTGTTAAGTGATATTTTGAACAATGTTGGTTTGTAATGTTGGTTTGAATTGTTTAACAACATTGGGTGTTTTGTTTAGGGGGAGTTAGTATTTTTATTTTTCATCTATGTTTGCGTCGTAGTGTTTTGTCCAGAAAGGCAAAAGGGGGAGATTGTTGAGAAATTTATTCTTGGCAATAATTCCTATTTTGTTATTTGCCTTTCTTGGGCACAAAATAAGTTAGGAAACTATATTTAGGAGTATATTATATTTCCTAGTTTATGTTTAAGACTTTATTAGTTTCCTAGATTGTGTTTAGGACTTGTTTTGTCTTGTTTACCAAGTTTAGGATTCTAGGATTGTCTATTTAAGACATGAGAATCCTAAAGCTTCGTACGGAATTTTACGCACGGGATTTGAAGAGAAGACGCACGACGCAAAGCAGAAGACGTACGGCAAGCGAAGAACACGATGATTACTTGGAGCCATTGATCGAGATCGACAAGTTATTTGAAGTTGCGTGACCAACTGAGAAGAGCTTGTTCAACCTAGGCGACAAGTATTTAGTATCATGAGTTTTGATACTTTAGTTTTCATATATTACTTAATATTTTTGTATTGATCGAAAAACAAGAAACTAATATAGTTTTCGGGTTTGTACACCCAAGTTCACAAGTACTTTCACTTGTGAACTGAATTTGTTATCACGTGTTCTTAAGTTTTTATTTCCGCTGCATAATTTTTATTTTATTCTTGTCGATGTTGGTAGTCAGTGTTGTTTAACATTGATAATAACATCGTAAATCTGAGACTTATTTTTAAAACCATAGACCCTCAAATTTTACAGAGGTACATTTTAATAATCTTTTATTCAGTGTATTAAGGCTCTACCCTGACGAATAATGCAACATGACAAGAGTGTCGTCCATTCATCATATATGGTGAATAAATAGTAAACGAATAATTAACATGTGAGAGTGAAGGATGAATTATAAACGAGTATATTTCTTGTGTGATCGTCACATAGAACATACTCAAAGTAATTAATTTTCAGTTTTTCCCTTAATAATGTCACTTTTAGTTATAAAAGTGGCATTTTTGCACTAAAAAGCGTCAAACGTATTAATCAAACACGTAATTATTTATAACTATTTCTTTTGGGTTGAAAAGCATTTCTTTACATTTTCAATAAAAAGTTATATATATATATTTTTTTTTTTTGACAAGTGTTACTTATGACTATTGTAAATTCGTAGAACCTATGGTTTTGAAATAAGTCTCAGTAAATGATGTTAAGTTCAGTGTTACAACACTAGAACTAACATCAAACAGTTTTTAGAGTTGTAAATCTAAAATAAAAATAGTTTTAAATCAGATGTTGAGATAGGTGTTAAAATACCGAAAATAACATCAAACAGAGTTGTTAAAATATGCCGCAGAATAAATATTAAAAAGAGAACACAACAATTTAAATATCATTCGTAAGTAAAAGTACTTACGAACTTGGGTATACAAACCCAAAAACTATATTACTTTTCATGTTCAAAATCAATTACAAAAGATGAAAAGCAATATATGAAAAATAATGTATCAAAACACTATGATACTAAAATACTTGTCGCCACAAAGGATGATCTTCTCCGTTGGCCACGCAACTTCAAAGATCTATGAACCTCGGATGGCTTCAAGTACTCTACCTGCTTGTGTTCTTCTTGCTTTGCTTTGCATCTTTGCTTGCTGCGTTCTTGCTCAAAAAGTCGTCCGAAAGTTGTCCTTCTCTTGACTCTTCTTGTCTTAAATAGACAAGAATCATAAACTTGGTAAACAAGTAAAACATAAACTAGAAAACCAAATAAAGTCCTAGACTCCATCTAGGAAATAAATATAGAGTCCTAATTTATTTTGAGTCCAAGAAAGCCAAACACTAAAAAATGAAAAGTTGCCAAGAATAAAATTCTCAACAATCTCCCCCTTTTGCATTTTTGGACAAAATACCACTACGCATCAAAATGCTTAACCAAACTCTAAGACTCCCCTTAAATTAGAAACTCCCCCTAAACAAATGACCATTGTTTAAAAATACAAACCATAAAGAGAATAAAAGATTGTTTATCAGGCACAAAACAAAACCCAAATAAGCATAAGGAATTAATGACTACGCATCCTCTTCGATCGGTGGGAAGTCATCCCATAATCCTTTGCTTACCTCTTCTTCAACATCTTCTTCATCTTCTTCAACATCCTCGTCCTGTATTTGATCATTCTCTTTCTCTTGCTCTTGGAAAGACTTGCCAAGAATTCAGCAGCATCACAATCTTCATCAGCATCAGCAGCAGCCATGTCAGCGTCGTCATTTCCTTCTCCCCCTTTTGTTCAAAAATCAGAAGGGCCTCCAGTTGGGCAATCTGATTATCAAGCAAGGTAACCTGGGCACGCACCACCGGAGCAGCCAACTGAACCATGTTAGAACTGGTGTTGGTAAGATCATAACCATCACCAGAAGGAACATCAGATCTAGTGGGTGCCCGCCAAGGGAGATCAACAACCCGGGCCCTAGATGTATACTGGCCTCCCAGAGAAAACCAATTATCCTTCCAGGTAAACACATCATCAGCACTAGGCCTAAAACTCTGATTCTCAAGCAAACTGAATATGAGAGACGGAAAAGAAAGAGAAGAGGCAGCCTTGGTTGTAGCCAAACGAGTAACCACATCAAACACGTGCTGGCCAAAACTAAACTTAATTCCTCGGCCAAGTTTGTACAAAAATCGTGCTTGAGGGCGCATCACAACCATCGCATTCTTCGTAGGCACCAAATTAAATATAACCACCTTGTGTAAGACGGAATAAAGGGAGGAAAGACGTGTGATGGGCAATTTCTCACGCCACTTTTTCAGCAGCCCACCAGACAAGAATTCGATGACCTCATCCATGTCATCCACAGTTGAGTCACCATGATACAATTCAGTTCCAAACATCTCATTTATCAAATCAGAAATAAAAGAATAAACATACCCACGCAAAAACACTTTCCCATAATTCATAGAGGTGGAATCAACAATAGAAGGCAGGATATTTACATAAAACTCTAAAACAACATCTCGCACAAAAGGCATAGCAATTGAGACTGTCGAAAACATACCTCGATGCTCAGAAAATGCGATCAGATTCTCCCTTTTGAAAATGTCTACCGGGACTCGCCTCTCATCAATCATGCCACGGAGATGATATTATGAAAATAGCTCCTCGGCTTTGTGAGTCAAAAACTTCACGGAGATTGGAAACATGTCTTCAATTTTAAACTCTAAAGATGCAGATTCATCAGAGGAAGTAGAACCATTGGAATCAGCTAAAGACATCAATGCACTCGTAGTTGGAACATCGGCAGAGTCAGAGCTAGAGGAAGAGACTTGATCTGCAATGAGCGATGTTGGTTTCGGTGACAAATCACCAGACTCAGCATCCTCTGGCGCAACATTCAAACTATTATCAGTCCTCTGGGCAGCCATGGACCTTTTCTTTTCATTATGGCAGATAAATACTGGGAAAGAGAGAATGCATCATCAGAGTCCAGAGAGTAATCAAAGAGCTCCAGTTTAGGTGTAGGTTGAGCCGTGGTGATCGGAGTTAGAGGGGGATTAACAACCAATGGACAAGAGGTACTTCTGACCTCTCTAGTGAAAAAATCAATGACTTCGTATAGGGGACTTAAATAAACTGTCTCAGAAGAGGCATGTGAAACTTTGATAGACGCTGTTGGATTCTTCTTCTCAGCTAAGCTCACGGTTTGTTTCTTGTGAGGAGTCAACCATGGAGTGGAAGTGTTCGGCGGCGCAACAACTTCAGCGGGCACGAAATCTTCATCATTAGAGTCTGTCATAACCGTGACGTCCTCAGCCATGTTCATGTGCTCAAGAAGCACATGACGTCGTGCCCCTGCTTGACTCTTCGGAAAAGATGCCAAAATCGGACCTGGAGGTATATTGCGCAGCCAGCGGGAACGTTTGCCACTGTAGTTGTAGGCGGTGATGGGTTTGGTGGTGTGCTATCACTGATTCCTAATGGATATCCAAGCCACCAAACCTTGGAAAAGTCATCGGTATCTGTTTACCTGGGCAACGCACGCTATCCGATAACACTGGAATTCTGCTCGGAGAAGATGGATTCGACATTCTGCAAAGGTATTGAAACAGAAAACAGAAGAAAACACAAATCGAAGAGAGAGAATTATGAGAGAGATTTAGTGCCGTTAGGAGTGAAATTGTGAGAGAGAGACGACGGTAAAAAATCCCTAGCAATATATTGGCAAGAAAAATGATTGTTGCTTGGAGAGAGAGACACAACATCAATATTTGCCTTGATATGCAATAGACTGGAGATGTCTGATCATTGTAAATCTTTTAAAACTGATTGAATGCCCAATCTGAGCTGCTTGTTGTAAGTTGGGCTTATTTAACTTGAAGAATTAAAGCATTTCACAGATCTAGAACTTCCTATATGAGAAGATAATTATTGTATTGTCAATTATTATTTAATAGTGTGTTCTGCTACGTAAGAGTTGCACTTTTCGCGGACTACATTTAAGTAAATATTTGATTTATTATACTTATATGTTCACTGTGCAAGCTCTTGTGACTTTTACTGCTTTATAGATCTAGAGAGAGAGAGAGAGAGAGTAAAAATAAGAGAAAAATAACCACATAATTTTCTCAAATACCATAAGTAAGCCCCAAAAAGATTTCTTTCCTTTCAAAAACACCCACTCCTACTTAAAACAGGCCACCACGATCTTAATCCCACTAAGCCATTATCTCAATTTTTGGAAAATAAAAATAACAATCCTCAACTACTTAGAAAATCGAAATAGAGCTGGATTTTGAAAAACCATCACCATAGTTGAGCAAATCCTTTGCAAAGTAATTTTTCACTCATCATATTAACCTCATATTACCTATCTAATCCACCGATTTTAACACCACTGAAATAATTGGTTAGCAAGATTTTAAAATAAGATTAAGAGAATTCAGGAAAAACACAAGCACAAGCAACAAAACACACAACAAAAAGGCATCTTCTCAATGTATGAATGTCCTACTTGATGCCTAAAACTCATGACCTAAGAAGATAAAAAAAAATATACAACAATTGATTTTGGTGACATGATCAGTGCTGTTTTCTATGTGATGACATTATAACCAACATTGCTTCGTTGAAGTCAATGAAAACCGACCCCTTAACCCAAGTTATTGACTACGTCAAAACCACTCAAGAGTGTGAAAATTAAAGATTAGATCTTTATTAATCCAGATTGTTTATGTTAAGAGTAACACAACCAATACCAAACCAAAAATAGTGAGAAGAACAGCAATCAGATAGCAGAAACGAGTGGGAAAAGTGCTTAACTTTTATTCCTCAAAATCAGTTCGGATCAGCCTTAGCCGGACCCTTTTTACAGGTGCTTAACCTTGAAATACAAGCTTTCTCTCTCTAAAATTCTATGTATTTCTCAGATTGGGGATCCTTTCCCTCTCTCTTGGAGAGGCTATTTATAGTTTTCCTTCCAAACCCTAATTGGACACGTGTCACCACCTGAGTGCACCGACTTACTCGGCCAATAAGCCAATCACAAAAACCCTAACCCTAATTAGACACCTGGCATTTTGTCATTGGTTACATATCCCTTTCTGAGTCATAGAACTCTCCGAACTCAGGGTCGATCACCTGACGATTTTGGGTATCGAGTCAATCCAGCTCATCAGGTCCAACTCAACCGTATTTGGCAGTGTTCAGACACAAATTGACCTGACCTGCTATGTCGAACTCGAACCTGCTCAGTTATTTTTTGGACCAGTTCGACCTGGGTGAGCCTTGGATCTTGACGCTGACCAGGATTGTGCGTGCCTGTTCTGCACGGCGAGAGGTTGCTCGGTAGGGCACGAGACGGCTCAGCAACACACGCATCTGTTCGGCAGTTTCTGGAGGCAGCTCGGTCTCAGCGCCTTGGAGCTTGACGCTGACCGGGAGTGTGCGTGCCTGTTTGGCGTGGCGAGAAGCTGTTCGGCAGGTAGCGAGGAGGCGCGGCATCACACGCACCTGTTCGGCAGTTCTGCGCGCCGAGACCCACGAGGCGCGCAGTGCTCGGCGCTTTTTGTGCGCCTGGTTGGCAGTTTTGTATGCCTGGTCGGTAGTTTTGTGCGCCTGGTCTCGTAACATGTGCGAGGTGCTCGGCACATTATGCGCCTGGTCAGCAGGTTGGAGCGCCAGGCCCCGCGAGGTGCTCGACACATTATGCTCTGGGTTGGCAGGCTAGTGCGCCAGGTCCCGCGAGGTGTGCGAGGTGCTCGGCACAATATGCGCCTGGTCGGCACTTGGTCGTCGCCTTGGCTCTCACAAGGGTGAGGTGCTCGACGGGTTCCTGCTCATGGTCGTCGTGCAGTGCTTGGCAGTGTGCTCGGCATGCCGAGCACCTGCTCGGCGCTTGTGTGTGCCTATCAGGCATCGCTGGGTGTTTTTTTAGCTCATCGACTTGGGATGACCCGGTTAGGTTATAACGCGTGTCGGGTGATCGTAATCCCGGGTCGGTTAACTTCCTGTTTGTCTTCAATCCTTTATTCGGTCCAATGTTACCCTCTGGTCTAAATAATTACTTAAGTCAGGTCGACCATCAACAAGCCCCTAAGTGCGGAGCCGGATATCAGTTAGGCGGGTTCGGACTCACCAATTTTTAGGGATGGGTCGACATTGAAGGCTTGATTCGTGGTCTTTGGAATTTTATATCATTTATTATGGTATGCCCGTAGTCCTGTCCTGTTCATCATGTTCGTGATCTGTTCCTCCGGTCGTACGGAGTACGGGTTGTCAGTGATCCGTACGATTAGACAAGAGCCCCTTGTCTTTTTCCTTTTCGTCCTCTTCCTCATCAATGATCATGGGGGCCCCTTATCCTCTTCCCTTTTGTGGGAAAGTGTGCCTTTGTCCTCTTCTCCTTAAATGGAGTGGATGCCTATCACTTCTCTTTCTTATAAATGAACGAATCCTCCTTTCTTCAAGTCATTTCATCCTTTGTTTTCTATTTCCCCAAACTTTCAAGACTTGTTTTTCTTTGAGGTATTCTTGAGGAACAAAGCCCCTTTGCTTCTCTTTTTCTCTTTTGTCTTCGTGTTCGACTTTGCCGCCTTCTACCAGCTCTCCTTCCATTTCGAGCTTTCTTCTTGTTTTGTACTCTTAAGGTAAAAAAAAAATTTCTTCTGTTATTTGTTGTTCAAATGTCTTATAGCCCGGGATATTCTCTTGATGGGTCCGGTGAGGCGGGTTATGGGGGTGACACGAGCTATGGTGAGGTTTGTCCTGAATCGGGGGGCTACGGCTCTGAGTTCGGCCTAAATGAGTACGGCATTTTCGTCTTTGGCTCTGCTCAGCCTCCCAATTTTGGGAGGTTTGACGACGTGGATCAATTTGGTTCAAGTGCTCCGTTCGGCCCTGGTGGGCAGTTCGGGGTAGCTTGTGACTTCGAACCGAGAGTAGAGGTGGAAGCGGGTTATACACATGACGAGGCCGGTCACCCTGGCTCAACCGAACAACGTACAGGGGGTTGGTTCAACGATTTGAGCCCAGACAATACTGGGTTGCCGAGTGGTTCGACCCTTTATCGTAAGGTGGCCTGAAGGTCAAAAGAGGTCCGAGCCGAAGATGATGATTTTGACGACCCGGCTCCTATCAAAATAGGAAGGCGCTCCAAATCCAAAAAGCTCCCGCCCGGCCCAGTAATGTCTCGGGCCAACGAGACTGCTCCTCCTAACCATTGGGAGAGGCCGGCTCCCATGGAGAGGGAGGAACTGATGCTAGAGATTACCGTGCAGGGTAGCAACTTGAACGAAAGGCATCTTGAAGGGTATCGTAACGACCATCTTGTGCCTAATGATGTTCACCTATTCTTGCCCTACCCGGCTGGACAGATTCATCGCGCCCCTCGTTCTTGCACGGCTATGTTCCGCGATAGCCTTGATTTCGGCATCTCCTTTCCACTCTCCCCTTATGTCACCGGTTTGCTTAGGAGGTGGAGCATTCCCCTTGCTCGAATCCATCCACTGTCGTTGGCTCGTATCTTGGGCGTCGCTGTCCTGTTCAGTGAGAATGGTTGGCCGCTTCCTACCTTCAACGAGCTTAACTGGTTGTATCAGTGGAAGCTTTCAAGGGGTGCCGGGTTAGGGAGTACCGAGTTGGGAGGTGTTGGGTCGAGGTGGTTTTATGCCTCTGTTCGGGACGGAGTTTTCAAAACCTTGGTGACTGGCCTCTTGGAGACCCTTCACACGTGGAAGCCATACTAGTTCTATGTGGGGGGTGATTGGCGAGCGCGGAGACCTGATGGGCGTGTCTATAATCCACCACTTGCTTTTATTTCTGCACTTGGTCGGTATATGTCCTCATCTTTTGCGGCTTTTTTCTATTCTAATCCCTCATTATCTTCTTTTGTTTGCAGATATTCCGGAACATGTTGAACCTGATGTTAAGTTTATTGAGCATCTATATGATATTCTGAGCTCGGATCCTGAACAACGGGAGTGGAGGGAGCTTTTTGACCCTGCCAAGTGTTATAAAGTTAGTTTGCGTGTTGTTTATCCCAAGTTGGGTCTTGGTCGAGTTCTTCCTGGTACGTTTGGTGACATTTGTCGGGTGTCGGGTCAGCTCGTCTGTATTGGCTGGCTCGACACCCCTTTTTTTTTTAAATGGTCGACCCATCGAGCATTATTTTGGTGTCGACCTGATGAGGTCGACTTCATGGTTCTAATGTGTCTCCTCTTGCAGTGTTCTATCCTTTCTTTGATCGAACTGAAGCAATGAACGCGATGAGTGAGGCCCGTAAGTACATAGAGGCGATGAAGAAGAAGTCGAGTAAGGGTGGTGGTGCTGGGAAACGGAGGAGGGGTGCTCCTTCTAATAGCGCACCGCCTCCACCCGAAGTTGAGCCTGTCGCGGTCTCCACAGGTGGTGGGGGAAGGTCTCGCACACGTCCGGTCGACGTCGACCTCAGTCTCGAGCCCCCTTCCTTTGTGGGTTCGCATCCGCAACCGCAGCCTCTTGCTGTCAAGCCGATCTACCCATCTGCGCATGCGCCATATCCTGGCGAGGGGTCGTCGCATGGCTCGACCTACGTTGATGTGCATAACCGTGCTTGGGCGCCCGACCTGTGTATTTGGGTCACGAGTCTTCCTTCTGAGGAGAAGTTCGGCTTCGTTGAGACTGACTTGTGTCGAGCTATGGCTTCCGTGACCCTGCTTCGCCACGACTTTTCGAAACTTCGGCGTGTACATGCCCAGCTCCTAAATGATCATCAAGACCTCAAAGATAGCCATGCCGCCTGCACTTCGCTCGTGCTTGACCGAGATGAGTGGATGGCTCGGGCCAAAAAGTCCGATCAGTCCTTGGCCGAGGCATTGCGCATGACGGAGTCAACGGTCGAGGATTTGAATGCTCTCAAAGAAAAGCATGCCGAGCTGGTGAGGAATCATGACGAGCAGGTCAACGCCGCCTTTGAAAGGGGGGAAATGGAGGGAGTTGGCCAATATGAGGCCGAACTATGGATCCGATGATCAGCGCCTCGTACCTCTCGACCATGCAAAAGGCATACGATATGCTTGCGGGGGGTGCCACTTTGCCGGATCTCGCTCAACATATTGCCGAGAGGAAGGC
>BMAC01000081.1:1499882-1560426 GCA_014905375.1 Phtheirospermum japonicum
AGGACAGTGGTCAGGATGGTGAAGGAGATAACTAGGCCTCTGTATGTTGTTTGGGTCGGCTCGCCACTTTTGGGCAGCTCGACTTTAATTGTTTTCTGTTCTGTTTCCGAATAATTCGCTGTGTAGTGAACTATTGTATGATCTGGTCGACCTCATTTGGCTTATGAAATTGGCTTTGCCTTTAGGGATTTTATCATTCCCACTTGTACTTACTTTGCATTGTGGTCGTCCTCTTTTGGCTAATTCACTTCAGAGTGGTGTTTTGTGGGTGGTTTTATAACCTTAAGATTGTTTTGATCTTGCGAACTTGCTTTTCAATCCAACCTCTTGTTGGGTTTGTTTGACTGTCGTAATTGAGCCTTACTTTAGTTCAGCTTTGCATTGTTCGGTGGTCGGCTATATTAGACTGGTTTGTCTTAGTTTTGATCCTTTGGGGTGGCGTTTAGCCTTTGTTATTTTTAGTTTTGTAAGCTTATTCGTTGGGCCGACCATGTTGACTTAGGTCGACCTTAACTTACTTAAGTTGTTGAGTTCCTTTTGGCTACATGCCTTGGAATCTTCTTAGTTTTTGTGAAATGTCCTGAAAGTCTGGAATTGACTTGTTTTGTTTGGACATGCATTCGAAGTGTGGTTTTGCTCTGATGAGCTTAACTTTGCATAGTGATGTCGAGCTATATGTGGTCGATCGATGAGGTCGGCTCGACATCAATTTTTGTTTTTTTAGGAGAGTCGATGAGGTCGACCATGTTGTGATCTACCGATGTAGTTGACTCGACATCACCACACTATTCTTTTTCTCGTCATTATTTTTGAGGTCGACCATATCGGGTTTTCCCTTTGTGTCGGCCTCGGGATGTTGGTTCCAATATTTTGGATTTTTTGGTCGACCTAAACTGGTCGACCAGGTGAGGTGGGTATGAATCACCCGTGGATCGTTGGGAAATATATGCTCAAACGAAAATAACCTTTTATTGATAATACTTTTTGAGGTACACTGCGTTCCAGGGGTGTGGCAGCTTTGTGCCATCAAGGTGTTCTAGCTCATAGGCGGCGTGTAAAAGGATTTCAACTATGCGAAACGGTCCTTCCCACTTTGGTTTGAGAGGTCCTTGGTTCGTTCCTAGGATGCGTTTAAGAACTAGGTCTCCAACCTTGAAGCTCCTCTCCCTTACTTTAGAGTTGTAATACCGCTCGCTCCTTTGTTTGTATATTGCATTCTTCATCTCTGCTTCTCTTCTCTTCTTTTCCAATAGGTCGAGATCGGCTCGACATGCCATGTTATTCTTTTCTTCTTCGAAGTGCGCCACTCGATAAGACGGAGTGTCCAGCTCAAGTGGTATGACTGCTTCTGATCCGAAAGCCAACGAGAAAGGGGTCTCGTCAGTGGACGAGTGATGGGTCGTCTTGTAAGACCATAAAACGCCTGGTAGCTCCTCGGTCCAACTGCCTTTCAGGTCTTCTAATCTCTTCTTTAGCGTGTACTTGAGGATTTTGTTCACTGCTTCTACTTGTCCGTTCGATTGGGGGTGGTATGGCGTCGAAAAGTGGTTCCTGATGTTTAGCTCTCCGCAAAATGCCTTGAACCTCTTGCTATCAAATTGTCTGCCGTTGTCGGACACTATTGAGAGTGTGGTGCCAAACCTGCAAATGATTGACTTCCAAACGAAGTTAATTATCTTCTGATCGGTGATCGAGGCTGAGGGCTCGGCTTCGGCCCATTTCGTGAAGTAGTCGACCGCGACCACTGCGTATTTGACTCCTCCTTTGCCCTTTGGTAGCGGACAAATAAGATCGATCCCCCATTTGGAAAATGGGCACGGCGAGTATATTGAGTTTAGGGGTTCGGCTGGGGAGTTGATCTGAGGTGCGAATATTTGGCACTTTTCGCATTTTCTGACCTTTGACATCGCATCTTTCTTTAGGTTCGGCCAGTAGTATCCTTGCCGGACGAGCTTGTGCGCCAACGACCGTCCTCCTGCATGGTTCCCACAAACGCCTTCGTGCACATCCGTCAGAGCGTGCTCGGCCTCTTGCTCGTTTAAACATCTTAGTAGGGGGACTGAGTACCCTCTCTTGTAGAGTCGCCCATCCACAATGGTGTATCGAGCTGACTTGGTACGAATCGAGCGAGCCTCTGCTTTGTCTTCTGGTAGTGTTCCTTCTTCGAGGTATAGAAGGAATGGTTTCATCCAACAACCCT
Organism: Phtheirospermum japonicum; assembly: GCA_014905375.1. NCBI lineage: Eukaryota > Viridiplantae > Streptophyta > Magnoliopsida > Lamiales > Orobanchaceae > Phtheirospermum > Phtheirospermum japonicum. Next base: position 1,502,083 of record BMAC01000081.1, read on the forward strand.
TTTCAGTTTTGGCTTCTTTGGTCTGGTCTGCTTGATTTACTGAGTAAGTTGCGGTGGCATCAAGTGCTGTTGTGGAGTGGTGGCTGACTTTTACTGTGTTCAGTTCCTCGATACCTAAGCTCGATGCGAGCTTGGCAAGTGAATCGGCTGGGACATTATCGTTTCTCGGCACGTGGATCACCTCGGCTTCAAACTCACTAAGTCGTACCTTGGTGAGCTCTAAGTATTGCGCCATCCTAGGCTCTTTTGTTTCGTACTCTCCACTGATCTGGTTTACCACAAGTTGGGAGTCACTGTGAATCTTGAGATTTCTGATCCCCATGGAGGATGCTGTTTCGAGACCAGCTAAGAGGGCTTCATATTCGGCTTCATTATTGGTCAACGAAAATTTGAAGCGGACCGCCGAGCAGAAAGGTACTTTCTCGGGGCTGATCAGCACTATCCCCGCACCAGCTCGGCCGATGGTCGACGATCCATCAATGTACAGGTGCCATTGTTCGGCCTCTGCTCGGACGAATTCGACGGCTGGTGTGAACTCGGCTATGAAGTTGGCAAGGGCTTGTCCTTTGATCGCTGTTCTCGGTTCGTAAGTTATATCAAACTGTCCGAGCTCGACAGCCCATTTGATCATTCTTCCGGATGTGTCGGGTCGGTGCATGATCTGCTTTAGAGGGAAGCTCGTCAACACAATTATTCAGTGCTCGAGGAAATAAGGGCGTAGCTTGCGCGAGGAAATGATGATAGCATTAACGAGTTTTTCCATGGCTGAATATCTTAGCTCGGCATCGTGCATGGCATGGCTCGCATAATATACTGGATGTTGTCCGAGCTCATCAGATCGTACGAGTGCCGAACTGACTGCTACCGCCGAGATCGCCAAGTAGAGATAGAGAGGCTCCTCCTTGGTCGGTTTTCACAAGGTCGGCACATTTGCCATGCAGTTCTTCAATTCTTCGAAAGCTATCTGGCATTCTGGTGTCCATTTGAATCTCTTACTCTTCTTGATTGTTTCGAAAAATGGTTTACACTTGTCTGTCGACCTGGATATGAATCGACTCAGGGCGGCCATTTTGCCGGTAAGGCTCTGCACCTGTTTTACACTTCGAGGAGGTTCTAGCTCGGCTATCGCTCGAATTTTGTCTGGGTTGGCTTCAATGCCTCTTTGACTCACCATGTATCCTAAAAATTTTCTAGACCCAACTCCTAAAGAGCATTTCTTGGGGTTGAACATCATTCGGTAAACACGCAAAACAGAAAACATTTTATTAAGATCATCGATGTGATCGAAGGAGTACAAAGATTTGACGAGCATGTCGTCTACATATACTTCCATCGTTTTCCCTATCATACTAGCAAACATTTTATTGACAAGTCGCTGATAAGTAGCCCCCGCATTCTTCAGGCCGAATGGCATCATGGTATAGCAGTAGAGGCCTCTTGCTGAGTAGAATGACGTGTGTTCCTGGTCATCCGGATGCATCGGGACTTGGTTATAACCAGAGTAGGCGTCCATGAGGGAGTGGGTAACTGTCTTTTGGGCATGCTTTGTTGAGGTCTGAGAAGTCGATGCATAGCCGCCATTGCCCTGTCTGTTTTTTGACGAGCACTGGGTTAGACACCCAGACTGGGTATCTGACCTCTCGAATGAACTTGTTATCCAGCAGCTTGACGACCTCCACTTCCAGTGCCTCATATCTGTCTGGGCCGAGCTTCCTCCTCTTCTGGATGACCGATCTTACATTTTTGTCGATGTTGAGTCGGTGACAAGCTTGCTCCGGGTCGATCCCCTGCATGTCAGCATGCGTCCAGGCGAACACATCCTGGTTTGCCTTCAAGAAATTGATAAGCTGGGATCGGATGGGCTCCTGGAGATCGTGGCTGACCCGGAGCAATTTGCTTGGGTCAAGCTCATCGACCGAAACCCAATCTAGATCTTCCACTGGCTCAACATGGGTGGCCTTTCTCTTTAAGTTCATTTTCGGGGGTCCAGCTCATCCTCCCTTTCTTTTAGCTTGGCCTTCTTAACTCGGCAGACTTTTTTTGACTCTCATCGGCTCTTTACCTAGGCGCCGACCTCTATCACTTTCCCGGTCGACCTCGGTCTGGTCGGACTCGACAAAGATTTTTTCTGGTGGTGCCATCTTTGTTTTGTTAGCTTCTTCTGTGCTCAGGCCGACCTCCATCACGTCGACCTCTGTGTTCGGCCCCTGTTCCTGACTTGGTTCTGGCTCGATTCTGCTCTACACGGGAACTGGGTGGTCGACTTCGGGCACAAGGTTCAGTTCATCGACCTTCGTTGTGTGTTCCTCTTCATTTGCAGGTTTGGGTTCATCCGGCTCTTCAATGATCATGTCCTTCAAAATCAAACTGTCGGGCTCATCGCCTTTCATCTTCTCAGCCAGCCCTTCTCTTCTCGATAGTTCAACCATGTTTATCTGTTTTGGTCTGATCGACCAGCTGCATTCTCGAGCAGCCACCTGATCGCCTCTGTGTTTGCATTCTCCGAGGGCACCCGGGAACTTGATCGAATAGTGATATATTGACATTGCTCCTCTGAGATCATACAGAGTTGGTCTACCTATGAGGGCATTATAGTCGCTTGGAACGTCGATCATTTTGAAAGTTGTGAGAATCGTTCTCTTCTCCTCACCCGTGCCGAACTCGACAGACAGCTTCACCTGAAACAGAGCTTTCACGTAGTTGACACTTATCCCTCTAATTCTATCATCGCACGGCTCGACATATTCTCTGGGTACCCTCATTCTTCGGTAGGCAGGTAAGTAAATTATGCTTGCATATGCACCGGGATCTACGAGCACTCGATGTGTCCGAATCCCCAGGATGGGTATGGTGATAACAAGATCATCAGAGTGGAGATGGTCTAGTGGAGCTGCGTCTGATTCATGGAAGGTGAAGGATGACACTAGCTTATCCTCTTCATCAGGCTGGTCATCAAAATGAAAGATGTCGGACCTTATGACTTTTGTTTTCTGAATAGAGTTCCTTGCCTCCCTGACCAGGGTCTTCCTTTTTTGATTTGACACTTCCTCCACTACTCGGCTGGTGTTGATGAAGGTCAAGATTTATCTCTGCCCTCCAGCTCCGTTTGGTGGGGGTGGAGGTGGCTGATTATTGCCTCTTCTTTCCTGCCGAGCTTGGTGGTTCTTGGAGAAAGGCAGCAGGTTCCTATCATCGCAGACCTTGATCAAGGCGCGGACCAGGTCGTGGCATTCCTCCGTGTTGTGCCCTATCGATCCATGATACCTGAAAAATCTCTTTTTGTCGAGCAGGGAAGGGTCTTTTTTGATTGGCCGAGCAGGGGGGAGGATGTCCAAATCTTTAATCCGTTCGAAAATCGTGGCATCTGCCATTGAGTAGACCTCATTGTACTCGGCGAGGAGGTCAGAATGCTTTTCTTGCAGAAATTTCTTCGTGGTCACTTGAGGACTCGGGTTCTTGTCGCTTTGTCGAGTAGGCTTATGACTTTGTGGAAATGAGATGACCGGGGCGGTCATGTTCTGTTCGGCAGCGATCTGAGATGCGGCCAGCGCCAGGAACTCTTGGAAAGTTTGAGGATCCTGTTGGTTGTTGACCCACTTGAAGAACGAGTTGTCAGATAACCTGTTCTGAGCTAAAATCAGTAAAGCTTCATCACCGCAGGGCTGGGACTCAGAAACTTGCTTCGTGAATCGAGCTATATAGCTCTTCAGCGATTCATTCGGCTGTTGGACGATGGTGGCGATGGCCCTTTTTGGTGCAACTGAAGCTTTGGAAACCATAAAATGTCCTCGAAACGAAGACCTCAGTTGGGGCCATAAGCAGATAGAGTGGCGCGGCAGTGATCGATACCATCTTAACGGGGCTTCATCCAGTGTCATGGAGAACATTCGGCACCTGTATGTGTCGGATGCGCCGAGCATATCCATGTAGTTCTGGTAATGGCTCAGATGCGAGTCAGGATCGCGGTTCCCCTTATACAGAGCGATTTGGGGGATTTTTAGCTTTCCCTCCAATGGTTCGGAGAGGATCTGGATAGACAGGGGGGACTCGTCGTCACACGCCGAGCTGGTCAGGACTGGTCGTGAGATCGGATATGTGGGTTGGACTAGGGGGGTGACCTGCTTAGACTCGAGCTCAACAATCCTTTGCTTCAACTGTTTGAGCTCTGCCGACTCCTCGTTTGGCTTGCGTGGGATGCTCATGGCAATGCTCTTGCTGTTCGCCGACCTCTCGGGATGTTCTTCCTGTGCTTTGTTGGCTGGCTTCCCGAGCCGAGCAAAGACATTCTGGGGGGAGGAGAATGTGAGGCGATGTGCGATGGGAGGTCTCTCGGGCTTGCTCTTAGCATTTAGCTCAACTTCCTCTAGCTTTCTTTTCCCGGCTTTTCTTGCTATCTCACGAGCTGTGTCCGACTCCGAATGCCCTTCCAGGAGGTCGACATTCTTGGGGTTGCCGACCACAATCTCTGGGGCCAAGATTGATTTCGCCGCTCTCTTCATCATTTCTTCGAACTCTTTGGCAAAGGTGGGGTGCTGCATGAATGACCTCACCTGTTCAGGGTCGAGCTCATTTGGGCCCGACTGGACAGTCTTTTCTTGCCGTTCTTTTGCAGGGTTTCGTCTTGAGCTTTCTGATGGGTCCATAACGACGAACAGAGTCAAAAAACCTCCTACCTCTCTCTTTTTTTTTTTAAAAACAAACCTCAACCACGAATAAGGTTGACGACCAGTAGCTCGCGTGAAAACAAAAATCGAAAACACATAAAACAGGAAACGAAAACAGGACGAGCTGGTCGAGCGAGTGGAACCGTAGATCACAAGAGACCTTCTTCTAGCGCCATTTTGTTTATGTTAAGAGTAACACAACCAATACAAAACCAAAAATAGTAAGAAGAACAACAATCAGATAGCAGAAACGAGTGGGAAAAAGTGCTTAACTTTTATTCCTCAAAATCAGTTCGGATCGGCCTTAGCCGGACCCTTTTTACAGGTGCTTGACCTTGAAATACAAGCTTTCTCTCTCTAAAATTCTATTTATTTCTCTCTCTAGCAGATTGGGGATCCATTCCCTCTCTCTTGGAGAGGCTATTTATAGCTTTCCTTCCAAACCCTAATTGGACACATGTCACCACCTGAGTGCACCGACTTACTTGGCCAATAAGCCAATCACAAAAAACCTAACCCTAATTAGACACCTGGCATTTTCTCATTGGTTACATATCCCTTTTTGAGTCAGAGAATAAAGCCTTGATCATATCTCTTCCGACGCCTCAAATCCGACCTCGGACCATCTTCAGGTCGAGCCGACCTTCCCTCATGGCCAATAAGTTTTGGGTTGAACCGTCCTTATCCTCCAAACATACTCCCAACTGGGATCAAAGAACGAATAGACCCAACCTCCATTTGTGAGTGTCAAACCAAACCAGAAGGTTCACGTGACCCTTCCGGGCAAACTGGCCGAACTCAGGGTCGATCACCTGACGATTTTGGGTATCGAGTTGATCCAGCTCATCAGGTCCAACTCAACCGTAGTTGGCAGTCTTCAGAACCAAATTGACCTGACCTGCTATATCGAACTCGAACCTGCTCGGTAATTTTTTGGACCAGTTCGACCTGGGTGAGCCTTGGAGCTTGACGCTGACCGGGATTGCGCGCGCTTGTTTTGCACGGGGAGAGGTTGCTCGGCAGGGCGCGAGACAGCTCAGCGACACAAGCATCTGTTCGACAGTTTCTAGAGGCAGCTCGGTCTCAGCACGCCTTGGAGCTTGACGTTGACCAGGAGTGTGCGTGCCTGTTCGGCGCGGCGAGAAGCTGTTCGGCAGGTMGCGAGGAGGCTCGGCGTCACACGCACCTGTTCGGCAGTTCTGCGCGYCGAGTCCCACGAGGCGCGCGGTGCTCGGCGCTTTTTGTGCGCCTGGTTGGCAGTTTTGTATGCCAGGTCGGCAGTTTTGTGCGCCTGGTCTCGTAAGGTGTGCGAGGTGCTCGACACATTATGCGCCTGGTCGGCAGGTTGGAGCGCCAGGCCCCGCGAGGTGTGCGAGGTGCTCGACACATTATGCTCCAGGTCGGCAGGCTAGCGCGCCAGGTCCCGCGAGGTGTGCGAGGTGCTCGGCACAATATGCGCCTGGTCGGCACTCGGTCGGCACCTTGGCTCTCACCAGGGCGAGGTGCTTGACGGGTTCCTGCTCATGGTTGTCGTGTAGTGCTTGGCAGTGTGCTCGGCATGCCGAGCACCTGCTCGGCGCTTGTGTGCGCCTATCAGACATCACTGGGTGTTTTTTTAGCTGATCGACTTGGTATGACCCCGGTAGGTTATAACGCGTGTCGGGTGATCGTATTCCCGGGTCGGTTAACTTCCTGTTTGTCTTCAATCCTTTATTCGGTCCAATGTTACCCTCAGGTCTAAATAATTACTTAAGTCAGGTCGACCATCAACACAGATTAGCTTCATATTTTTATATATTTGAAGAGAAATTATCTTTGCAATTGCTTTTAACACCCTTTATTTTTGGACCTGGGAGAAAACCAGTTTCTGTGGGAAAGTTCCACAATCACCTACTTGAAGAGGTTAGTCTTTTTGTCACCACTTTTTATTACAACACATGATTTTTCTGCACTTTAATTAGAACCAATGCATTTAGTATGTGTATGAAAAATAAAATAAAAAATGCATGCAAAATTTATAGATGTTACGACTGATGACAGTTTAGGTGTCATGACATCAAAACTAACATCGACTTAAATAATGCACATTCCGAGATCTCTTCTCAAACAAAAGAAGGTCTCTAAATCTAATGCCATTGTGAAGATGTCAGCAAGCCGATTGTCTGTCCCTATATGCTCAAGACTATTTATCTTCCTCTCAACCAAGTCACGAATAAAGTGGTACCTTATGTCAATGTGTTTGATTCGTGAGTGCTGGACCGGATTTTTCGAGATATCAATGGCACTGGAATTATCACAAAGCACGGTCAAAATTTTACTATGTAGACCATAGTCCTCTATCATTTGGTTCATCCACAGCAACTGTGTACAAGCACTTTCAGCTGCAATAAACTCGGCTTCAGTTGTAGAAAGAGAGATGCAATCTCGCTTTTTACTGTACCATGAGATTAGATTAGTACCCAGAAAAAAAAAACCCCAGTAGTACTCTTCCTATCTACAACATCCCCAGCCCAATTCGAGTCCGTATATCCCACAAGTTTAATACTAGTATCCTTAGTATACCAAACACCCAATTCAGTTGTACCAGCTACATACCTAATGATTCATTTAACAGTTTAAGTGTGACTCTTTAGGGTTTGACTGATATCTAGCACATAGACACACACTGTACATAATGTCAGGCCTACTTGCTGTCAAGTACAAAAGACTTCCTATCATGCTCCTATACATGGTGTTATCAACACCATTACCAACATTGTCTTTAGACAGTTTTGTGGTTTTCCCTAGCGGAGTTTTCTTATGGGTATCATTCTCTAACCTAAATTTCTTAACAAGATTCTTAGCATATTTGGTTTGAGAGAGAAAAATACCATCATCCAACTGTTTGATTTGCAAACCAAGAAAGTAAGAGAGATTACCTTCCATGCTCATCTCGAATGTATCAGACATTCTCTTAATAAACTCACTCACCATTTGATCGTCAGTAGATCCAAAAATTATATCATCTACAAAAATCTGGACAATCAGAATATGCTTATTTGATCTAAGGAGAAATAAGGTTTTATCAATGTCCCCTTGTCAAAAATTTAAAAACAGCAAGTGTTGAGTCAACCTTTCATACCAAGCTCTAGGAGCTTGTTTTAAACCATACAAAGCCTTTTTCAATTTTAAAACAAAATCTGGTTTGTGGGAATCTACAAACCTTTTAGGTTGCTCAAAAAACACTTTTTCACTTAAAACTCCATTAATAAAAGCACTCTTTATGTCCATTTGATGTAGAGACATTTTCATATGACAAGCAACAGCAAGTAAGAGTCTTAAGATTCAATGCAACAGGAGCAAAAGTCTCATTAAAATCGATACCCTCAATTTGAGTGTATCCTTGTGAAATAAGTCGAGCCTTTTTCCTCATAATATTGCCCGCCTCATCCGTTTTGTTCTTTAAAATCCACTTAGTACCTGTTACATGTGAGTTTTTTGGATGAGGAACTAAGTCTCAAGCATCGTTCTTAGCAAATTGATCCAACTCCTCTTGCGTGGCCTTGATCCAGAATTCATCCTTAAGCGCATCTTCTACATGCTTTGGCTCTATTTTAGAAAGAAACAAAGACTCTCGAATCTTAGAATAGTTAGTAGACAAGCAAACAAACCTTACCATCTCTTTGAAGTTTATTTGTCGCTTTCTTGTACTTCTTTCATCGAGATCTCCAATGATCTGGCATGTAGGATGAATCTTCTGAATTCTTGATGGAATATCCCTCTGATGTAGGTCAACTGGATCAGCTGGATCTTCCTCATCTGAATCTGAATCGGATTCTAGGACAGTCTGAGGTGGTGTTACTTCTGGTGTTATGTCATCAGTACCGTCACCACCTGCATCTTTAGTTTCTATACCTGCAGCTTCATCTATACCAACCGTAACATTATTTTGAAGATTTTGATCATAAACCAGCTCAATGTCCTCGACAAGTTTAACTCCACTAATTAAATCATCAAATTTGACATTAACTGACTCAATCATGCTACGTGTCCTAAGATTAAATAATCTATATGCATGACTTTTTTGAGAATACCCCATGAAAACACACTTATCACTTTTCGAGTCAAGTTTTGCAAGATGATTCCTATTATTTAGCACATATCATATACACCCAAAAACATGAAAGTAGCTCAAATTTGGCTTTTTGCCCAACAATAATTCATAGTGAGTAACACACGACCCTGGTCTAAAATACACCCTATTAATTATATGGCATGCAGTACTCATAGCTTCATCTCAAAATCTTTTAGCAATTTCATTTGAAATGAGCATAGTTCTGGTCATCTCTGCAAGAGACCTATTTTTATGTTCGACTATACCATTTTATTGGAGGATGATGGATGAGAAAAATTCATGAGTTATATCCGTTTTAGAATAATAATTTGAAAAAGAAGCATTCTCAAATTCTTTCCCATGATCAGACCTTACTCTACCTATACTCACACCAAAATGAACACTCAATTTTTTCGCAAGTTTTTTAAATACTTCGAAAGTCTCAGATTTTTCTTTTAAAAATTCTACCCAAGTAAAACGAGAAAAATCATCTACAATAACAAGAACATACCTCTTACCACCAAGGCTTTCTAATCTGAGTGGTCCCATCAGATCCATATGAAGAAGTTCAAAATAATTTGATGTAGTAAGACTTTGCACATTTGGATGAGACACCCTAACCTGCTTCCTTTTCTGACATGCCTCACATACTGGGATTATTTAGGTGTTAAGCTTAAGTAGCCCATTCACAACTTCCTTCTTGGCCAATCTTCCCAACATCTTGTAATTGACATGCCCAAGCTTTTGATGCCACACTTCGACATCACTCAATTGGGACAGTTTGCAAAACACATCACCATTAATTTTGTAGCAGTTGTCGGAGGTCCTCTGGCCAGTAAGGATGCAAGCATTGCTCTCTTTATACACTTCACACTTTCATGAGTAAACTTATCACTAAAACCACCATTGCACAGTTGGCTAATACTTATCAAGTTCACCATTAATCCGTCAAAAGGTAACATGTTCTCAAGCTTTGCAATACCAGGAACATGAAGAGTTCCTTGCCCAATGATCTGGCCATGTACACCTCCACCATAATTCATTTTTCCTCCTTGAGATTTAACAATATTCGAAAGGAGGTCTTATGAGCCGGTCATGTACTTAGAGCATCCACTATCGAAGTACCAAGCTCAAAGATGTGAGACTTCAGAGAGTAATAGATCATATGACATTTGATCTCAATCTTCTTTACCCAGACTTGTTTGAGACTGGTGTTGGTTTTGGTGTTAGTAACACGGAAACTGTCACGGGTCTCGGCAGACAGTTTTGTCCTCTGAGAATGAATTTCTCGCTAATAATCTTCCTGCAAAAAGGAGAAATGTGACCTGGATTACCACAATGATGACACACATACTGTCTTCTTCTCCTCTTGTGGCGTTTGGTCGACTTCAGTTTTTGGCTTGATTCTGGCGATTGCTGAACAGGCTTGTACCCAATTCTGTGTCTAGAGGATTCTGGGAAACTCATATCCAAGATTTCATCAAGATTGGCCTTGCCCTTGCTGAGGTTTGTGATGGTTTCTTGGACCTTCTTCAAATCGGCCTTTACAAGTTCCAGCTCAGCATCTTTTCTAGTCAGTGCTGATTCCAAACGGACAATGGCGTTGAGTTGATCATCCTTTTCATGGGTCAGTTTGTCCATCTTGACCATAAGAGCCTTGACTCTGAGAACTTGATTACCCCAGTTGGCAAACAGCTCATCATATTCAATTCTCAGCTTCTTGTAACTATCAAGTTCGACTTCTACATTTAAGCACAAGGTGTTGGTTTTGATGTTACCAACATGAATGTGATCATCCCACACAACATTAGCAAACAAGGCTAGAACATATTTGGGAGTGTCAGGATCGCTATCGTCTTCTTTATACTCTGTAGCAATCAAGTTCTTCTTTCTCAGAGTATTTTCACATTCATTCTTATAATGTCCCCAACCCTTACATTCATGACATTGAACTTCACTGAGAGGCTTCGACGAGCTGGAGTTCTTGGACTCCGAAGATGAAGGTGTCGATTTTGGTGTTGGAGTCTCTGGCTTTAATTTAGAACTGGATCCTCCAATATTGTTTTTCTTCTTTAGAAATTGGTTAAAACATTGAGACACGAGAGACACTTCGTCTTCTCCAAGTGTGGTAGCATCAAGTTTATCTAGTAGCTCACTCCAATCACTACTACAAAAATCAGTTTTTAAGGTGGTTTTTTTTTGGATTTTAAGGCAGTTTTAAAACCGCCTTAGTATCTACCGCCGTAAATATTTACGGCGGTTTTCAAAACCGCCTTAAAAAGTGGGATTTTTTACGGCGGTTTTTTAAGAACCGCCGTAGAAAGTGACGCGTTTAAGGCGATTTTAGAACCGCCGTAAACAACAACGGCGGTGGATTCTACGGCGGTTCCAAAAAAAAGCGCCGTAGAAAGTATCACTTTCAACGGCGGTTTTTGAAAAATACCTTCTAAAAAGTCTCTTTTAGAACGTATGTTTCACGGCGGTTTTTAGAAATTCCTTCTAGAAAGTCTGTTTTCTAGAACGGTTATTAAAACATACCGTCTAGAAAGTAGTACAAAAATTAAAAAAAAAATGAAAGCAGGTGCACCGAAAAAAGATCAAACATTAACAAAACTTCAAACATTATAACCAATGTTTTTGCTCAAATTAGCCCCTTTCTTGAAATTCATTGCATTTTCAATCGAAACATTATATAATTAATTACAAGATGACAAATACAACTTAAAATTCTTAAAAAATAGATTTAAAAAAAAAAGATCATACAAAGTGCATCCAGTCCACTATGCATAAAAACGTACAAGACGTTAATAATGATCTGTTCGTTCTTGTTACACAGTTTAAAGTACAAATTTGATGGTTGAAGCAATTATGGGCTTCTTATAGGATTGGCAAGAGCATCAAATATGTTATACATTACTTTGCTTGTAGAGCTTGGTGTCGAGCACTTGCTTCCCGCACATTGCACATACTCCTGCATTATTAAACCGCAAATCAGGAATTTCCTTTATCTAAAACAAAGGCGCATGTATCTTTACCGATTAACCAATTTCTAAACGCATCAAATGAAATGTGAATAACCCATCCTCCCCAGAAGGAAGGAGTATGCCTGCGTGTTTCAACGAGTTTTTCCAGTTTGTCGGTCCCCGATTATAAGTTCTCGAGTTAGACAAAAAGAAAAGCAACTTGGACAAAAAAAGAAGTGACTAATATTTCAAAAATCTTTGCCAATGCTTTATTCATTTAAAAAAAAAATATACCTTTACTGTAAGCGCATGTGTGACAATATTTGCCATCCTGATGTAGTTGCTGCTTACAAATAATACATTTGGTTTGCCCATAAGGTGTCCATCTGCAAAATAACCAATTTCAAATAATTGAAGAACAAAATTTAACAAAACAACTAATATAATAAGCCACTTAAGGATTCAACACAAAATCACACCGGAATCTACAAAAAAAGACATCATTCTCCCAGTTATAACCTGACGAAAGGCATAAATGTTTACGACACTTTGCTTATAGTGAATCTACAATCGAAAGGTCAAGACGTAACTCAAGAATATTCTATCTCTTTCAAGCAAACTCCTCGACATGACCAATTGGTTATATTACCCCCCACCATTCTATCACATTCAGAATTTGATTAACTAAATTTATACATACCTCTCAGTACCAGAAAACCCACCAGGGGACACTATTTAATTATAATTAGAAAATGTAGTTTGGGGAGAAAAGAACACAGCAATTAGAAAATTTTTAATTATAATTAGAAAAATTTATAAATTTATATATGCCTAGGCAAACAAGAAAGACATTTCAGCTATCGAATATTTCAGCAGTTCAATGGAGGCTTATCAAAAGTATAAAATATAATAGGAAATATATTATTCTTGACTCAATGAATATATTGAAGCGGGAAAATCTACAAATAACATTGCCAAGGCTTTATGAAATTGATTCATGATTTAAATAGAAATGTGCAATAACCAACTTAATTTCCATAGGAATTACGAAGATCAAACTGCAGCTCAATCTCTAGTTTTCTTTCTTTCATAACCATACTGGTGGGCATCACAGCAAACAATTGGCTGATAAGGTAAAAGGAAATACAAGCCATCCTCTACCTTTAAGAGTTTGAATAGCTTTTAACTTAATTTGAAACAATTTCATAAGGACCATACACCTAATAGGAAGTCCCACTTTGCAACAGCTGACCAAAAGACTCAGGAAAAACCAACAAGTAACAAATAATAAGAGCACACCTCCAATGGTGAAAGGCAGCTCCAAAACTGTTCCTCCCAATGGTATTCCATAAATTTTACCCCCTTCATACTTATCCCATCCACCAACAATCATACCAGTTTGAAGCATATTCTGCAAAAATCAAGAAATTAGCATAAAGCATAAACTTAAGAAAACATTATGCATGGCATGTGGATATCTCCAACACATTGCTGAGAATCATATAAGAAACCATAAAACAAAAGGGCATCGCCAGAATATGATTGATATGACTAATAACAAGATGTACAATTTGTTACTACCAAAACTATAACCTATCAATATAAATACCAGTCAAGAGAAAACAGTGGTGATAGAAAAAACTTTGTAAGTTGCAAATAAGTAGTTCAGTAACCAAGTTTTAACACTCAATTATGAATTCAACATAATATAACGGTAATATTTTGTTCACTACATTATACACTTTAATTGAGATGTAAATAAATTTGAATTTTCTTTAGGAGTTAGAACGTAGTAACTCATAACAAAGCTAAGTCAATTTATATCATGACCAGTTATAGCTAACACGTATGATGACATATATTCCACCAGTTTTGCAGAGAGATAACCTCACAGTGATGTGAAGTATTAATAATTCTAAGTAGCCATTTTAACATTTCTTCGTCATAAGTATTATTAGTGCTTGGACTGACTAAGAAAGTTTTAGTCGAGGATGAATTATAAACCAAAAATGTTCATATTTCATGTTCCCATTTGTCTTAAAATAGCAATCAATGGGTCATAAACAAACCAAATGCAGTAACACAAAAAAATCTCAAGGTTAAGCAATAGAAAGAGATTAAACATCAGTTAATTTGAATTTGGGCCCTCTTCAAAACTACCCAACAGATAGTTCAACTTTCTTGTAGAGCAATATGATGACAAATTCTGTTTTACAAACCCCCTTTCCTTCCATACTGGGCTACCAATATATTCTAAAATAGAAGATATTAACTTCTATTATGTTAAAAATAAAAACAAGTTTTCTGTAGCTAAATGCAATTCTCAACATGTAAAGGTTACAGAATCATTGTAAGGAGATAAAAAATTATTACAAACCTTGTTATTGTAAGCCACTAATCTCACAAGGTTTGCAGCAACCTTTACAGTAGAAGGCTGCCCAAGCTGTATCCTGTACACAAAATCAGAGTTTTAACTTTATTAACTTTTTGTAGAAAGTATTGCCTCCAACAAGAGGTACTACCACTTAGTGAAATTAGCCACCAAAAGATTTGTATATTTCTTTTCATCTATCTATGACGCTGCAAGAATGCATGTGAACAATAGAGCAAGTGATAAATCAAGATAACAATATTTAGGCTAAGACTCTTACGTGTGTTGATGGAGATAGTAACGCACGTAATCTGATACGATCTGTGAATCTGCTGCCTGAACAAAGAAAATTGTGAAAAATGCACTACTCAGTCAGAATAAAGAAAGGGGAAAGTTACAAGGAAAAAGGTTTCTTAAGTAATTCATTTCATTTCATGACAACATTAAAATGTATGTTTATATTCAAAGGATACATGCATCCAAAACCATTGTAGTTAATAAAGCAAGACAAATATCAACTTCTTAAATCACAAATTCGAAAACAAACCTCATGAACTGGCTAATTATAAATGCAATGCAATATATTCACCTTCACCCCACTAAAATCTCATCCGGGAAAAGATATCAAATCCCAGATAAACTGTGATGTAGTACTGCTAACAAAGAAAATACCCAAGCCCCAAACTTCCCTCATAGTGCCCTTTGAAACACATAAGTATTACATAAAACTTATAAAGAACAAAAATGCCCTTAGAAATACATAAGTATTACATAAAACTTATAAAGAACAAAAACATCTCAAGTCAGTCAACATCCAATTTTTTCATTTCCCAAATTCAATTTATTCGATCAATTCGTGTTCCATCATGGAAAGTTCTAACCAAAGAGCAGACACTCAATTTAGAAACAACATGAGCTAAGCAGCAAAGTTTTGCATCACAGAACCTCTAAACATGTAAACAACCTACTATATTATACACTAATCCCCAAAAAAAGGAACACTGTTCCAACAAGTTTGGGAGGGGAAGAGTCCTCGGAGATGGGAACCTGGGGAAGACGTAAGTCGGCGACCACTTGAGCTCCGGCAGCCGCCGCCAAATTTTCTCTCTCCTCCAACGAGAGACACGAAGAAGGGATGGGATTAGCAGCGCCTGTGAACGGACTACGGCCATCAATGTTATCAGCAAGGGAAGAAGAATGAACATTCAGAGAGGAGTTTGCTGCAGCTTTGTCAAAAACGCCACGCTCAAGGGGGCCGGYAGTTGTAAAAGTCGGGGTGGGCACAAATGGGGCCCGAGACAGAAAATTGAGGCTTGGGTCGTCAACAGTTAGGTCGGAGGAACATTGGTGCTGACTCAATTGGACCGGAGAAGCCCCGATCGGCGAATTGACGAATTCGCCGATTTCGCCCAAAAGAGGATCGCCAGGTCGAATTAGCGATTTCGAAAAAATTGGAGTTCCATTCTCTAAGTTGATGGCAGTGGTAGCTTCGACTATGTGAGGGGAGGGGATTCCAACCACCGATCTGGTCAGACTGTCGCCGGACGGCGAAGAGCCGTTTTGACCCAAAAGGGGATCGGGGAGCCCTTTATCCAAATTTCGACGATTAACAGGGAATTGAACAAAATTGGAGGTGAGGGAGGGAAGGTTTAGACCACCAGAGTATACATCTTCATTATTCCGGTTGGTCGTCGCCGGAGGAGAAGACCTAGAAAAATCGAGAWTTTTTTCAGAAATTGAGGAAGAGCAGGGGCGAGCGGATTTTTCAGAAATTCAGAAATTCAGAAAATTTTTTTATTTAATATTAATAGTTTTTTAGTTTAATATTTATTTATTTTTATGGTTTAATATTTAATGATCGTTGGATGAGACACGGATCAACGGTTGAAACAACTTACTTAAGCAAGACAAGGATCGGTGACATGGCAGTATATGAATTCTAAGGCGGTTCCTAAGTATGAATTCTAAGGCGGTTCCTAAGAAACCGCCGTAGAATACCTAAGATTTTAAGGCGGTTTTTGAAAACAGCCGTAGATTTACATAGATTTACGGCGGTTTTTATAAAACTGCCGTAGATTTACATCACCTTTACGGCGGTTCTTAGAAAACCGCCGTTAAAATCTGTTGATATCCAATTTTAACGTCGGTTTTCTGAAAACCGCCGTAAAAAGACCATTTTAACGGCGGTTTTTGCCATAACCGCCGTTAATAGTAATTTTAAGGCGGTTTTCAGAAAACCGCCTTTAATTAACAGCCTTAGAAAGCTGTTTCTGTAGTAGTGAATCAATGTCTTCATCATCAGAGTTAACATCAGAGGTAAGAGCAACATTCTTTTCTTTTGAGTATGAACCAAGGTGTTCCATCTTGAAAGTCTTGAGGGAACCTACTAAAGCGTCGAAGTCTAGATCGTCTGTGTCCTTGGCTTCTTCTATGGCTACCACTTTAACGCTGAATTTCTTTGAGATGGATCCGAGTAACTTTCCCACAAGTTCTCCGCACTCGTTTGCGATGTCTGAAAGTCTCATGGCATAGTTCATGATGGATTCTTTCTCATCCATTCTCATCGGCTCGAAAGTAGCAGTCGACATTTTTAATATGGATTTCTTCACACTTTGGGTTCCTTCACACACCCTCTGCAATGCATCCTATGCATCTTTTGCTGACTTTTTGATAACTTTGTAATAGTTCGAGTCAACATATACACAAAGAGTGTTGATGGTCTTGGAATTCCAGTTCGATTGGGCTATTTCATCGGTAGTCCAGTCTATTTCTATCTTGATAATTGTATCGCCATCAGCATCAGTGACACATGATTTTTCCCATCTAACCAGGTTGTTTCTCCATGCACGTTCATCAATAATTTTACTGTGCCAGCGCATCATTTGCTTCCATAGAGAGTAATTCTCTCCATTGAGAATAGGGGGTCGAGGATTACCTTGAGCATCCATAGCGTCCTACAAATAAGGATCAGTAAAATTAGTACATCAAGTAACCTGTTCTAGATGCCAATTGTAAATTTGTAGAACCTATGGTTTTGAAATAAGTCTCAGTAAACGATGTTAAGTTCAATGTTACAACACTAGAACTAACATCAAACAGTTTCAGAGTTGTAAATATAAAATAAGAATAGTTTTAAATCAAATGTTGAGACATGTGTTAAAACACCAAAACTAACATTAAACAGAATTGTTAAAATATGCAGCAGAATAAATATTAAAAAGAGAACACAATAATATAAATTTCGTTCATAAGTAAACGTACTTAGGAACTTGGGTATACAAACCCGAAAACTATATTACTTTTCATGTTCAAGATCAATTACAAAAGATGTAAAGTAATATATGAAAAACAAAGTATCAAAACACTATAATACTAAAATACTTGTCGCCACAAAGGATGATCTTCTTCGTTGGTCACGCAACTTCAAAGATCTATGAACCTCAGATTGCTTCAAGTACTCTACCTGCTTGTGTTCTTCTTGCTTTGCTTTGCGTCGTTGCTTGCTGCGTTCTTGCTCAAAAAGTTGTCCAAAAGTTGTCCTTCTCTTGTCTCTTCCTGTCTTAAATAGACAAGAATCCTATACTTGATAAACAAGTAAAACATAAACTAGGAAACCAAATAAAGTCCTAGACTCCATCTAGAAAACAAATCTAGAGTCCTAATTTGTTTTGAGTCCAAGAAAGGCAAACACTAAAAAAGGTAAAGTTGCCAAGAATAAAATTCTCAACAACTATAAAAATATTAATTTACATCTCCAATAAAAATCATCAAATTTCTTTTGACAAGTATCACTCTTAACCTTAAATGTATCACTTTGTAGTTTGCATCTCAAAATTATTATATATTGATTTAATATATTTATTTTATAATATAATATATAAGTGACATTTTTTAATACAAAAGTTACACATTTATACCTAAAAGTAACAGTATTAAGGAAAAACTTGAATTTTTCACACGAATTCATGTAATAGTCACATAAATTTTTTTGTATATATAAAAGTATTTATCACTGTATCCATGATACTTGATGCACCTGGTGTCATATTACAATCAACCTCAATATACTATTAACATTGAGCCCATGCCTATTTGTTGCCTAACCATAACTCCGTTTTACACATGTCCACTCGTCATACAATGTGTGTGTTGTATTTTCTTAAAAATAATAATTTTTTTAAGCAACTCGGAATATAAAATAATAAATCTAAAAAATATATAATTTTCTTAATATTGCATAAAATATAATTCTTCAAACAATGATGCAGAAAATCCATTTCATGGCGATAGAAATGATGATTCAAGTGACGACAATTCATCTCACCGTCAAAGACTTCGAAGGAACAATGTTAGTGATATATCTTTTGATTTCAAAGTTGATATTCCAGATCTTGATAGAAGAAATGATCCTAATGAATTCATTGATTGGATCAACTCCATTGAGAGGATCTTTGAACTTAAAGAGATTCCAAAAGATGAAAAAGTGAAGTTTGTTGCTATCACATTGAAGTAATATGCATCCATTTGGTGGGAACACCTAAAGTAGCAATGTGCTCGTGATGGCAAGCAAGAAATTCAAATATGGGACAAGATGAAGAATGAACTACGAAGAAATTTTTTGTTGGATAATTATCGACAAGAGGCATTTCTCAAATACCATAACTTCAAGCAAAGAGATATATTCGTAGAAGATTATATTGCTGAATTTGAGTATCTCATGATGAGATGTGATGTTTTGGATCCGGATGAGCAGAATATTGCTTGTTTTCTGGGAGGACTTAGATATGAGATTGTAAATGTTGTTCAATTGCAATCATACTAAACTTATAATGATATTTGTAAGTTGGCTCTCAAAGTCGAGAAATAACAAAAATAATAAAGCGGTTTGGTGGTTAATTTTCTCCAAGTGGTGCTTCTATGTGGGGATCCCAACTACTTCCAGGAGCACGATAACTAAAAATATAAAAAAACCAAAGACGTGAGAAGCTAAGGAAAACAATGTTTGTTTTGTGAAACCAAGTGGCCCAAACTACCAAAAGTTGTGTTTCAAATGCAAGAGGTTTGAACACTTTGCTGCAGAATGTCAAAATCGCAAGATTATAACTCTTGTCGAAGAAGAAGCGAGGAGGAACCTTTTGAGGTAGCATCTACCTATGAAGAATCCAATGATGAGGCAGATATTACTTATGAAGATTATGGAGAATCGTTGGTGGTACGACGTACTTTCAATGCCAATTTGGTGGAGGATGACTCTTGGCTTCGTAAAATATTCTACATAAGGTGCACTTAGGATGGCAATGTTTGTAATGTTATTATTGGTGGAGGAAGTTGTGAAAATGTAGCTGCTATTACAATGGTGGAGAAGTAGAAGGTAAATACCGAAGATCATTCTCAACCTACAAGCTATCATGGCTTCATAAATGTAATGAAGTGAAAGTAACAAAAAGGTGTCTTGTGCAGTTTTCTATTGACAATAAGTATAAAGACAAAGTGTGGTGTGATGTTATTCTGATGGATGCTTGTTATTTGCTTCTTGGCCGACCTTGTAATGTTGATAAGAAAACTAATCACATGGCTTGAAGAATATATATACTTTTGTTAAAGATTGCAAAAAAAATATTTTGGGATCATCGATGATGGAGAAAATTCCTAAACCTTCAAAAAGGGAGGGAAATAGTTTGCCCTGCAAGTCTCAAGTTGACAAAGTAGTTTATGTGTCCATGGAAGCATATGCTTTAGTAGTTTTGGATGAAAATAAAGAATGTCATACTGTCCCTTTCAAGTTCAACATCTTCTTCAAGAATTTCATGACAGTGTACCCAAGAAATTCCCCCGTATGTTATAATTATTTATATTTTTATAGTAGGAGAATAGAAGTAAAATATTGAAGTGGGTAAAATATAATAAAAGAAATATTGTATTAGGTAAAATATAATAAAAAAAGATTATATTAGGCAATATATAATAAAAAAAATATTAAATTAGATAGATATTAGGTTCGTATATTTTATAAAATCAAAGCATCAGTCTTTTTTATTAAAAATTAATAAAATAAGAAAAATATAATAAAGAAATTAAATTGAATAAAATAGAATAAAAAATAATAAAAATAAAGTAAATATTAGGTCAAAGCACGTGTGAAACAGACGCACAGTGGTGATGATCGAGAGGAGTGGCTGCAAAGTGTTTATTTCCCGCCTATTCCGATGGAAACAGTATTGCTCGTTGTGAATCGATCTTTCCTTCAACTCCACCACCCAAATTCAATTTCTATGCTCTGGAAAATTGCAAATTAGCCTTTCGCGACAATGAAAACAATTGTCCCGTTGTTTCTTGTCTTCAATTCTACTCTGATTAAATCTTAAAAGCATTAATTCTACTGTAATTATGGAGGATTATTTGAAGAAGAACTTTGAGGTGGATGCCAAAAGGCCGTCCGAAGACGCGTTGAGACGATGGAGATCAGCTGTCTGGCTCGTCAAAAACCCTCGCCGCCGGTTCAGAATGGTGGCCGATCTCGCCAAGCGCGCCGAGGCCGAGGACAAACGCCACAAAATCCAGGTCTGTGTGTGTGTGTGTATGCTTGTAATTTGGTTGTTCTGTGTATGTTCATGTCCTACGATGGCTTAATGCGACTTTCTGGTTTTCTGATATTTTTCGGGATCAAATATATATATATATATATTTCCCTGTTTTATTTTGGTCAAGTTTAATTTAAACTGACTGAGTTTGTGGTGTTATGCGTGGTCTGTGGGATGATTGATACTGGTAATTACTGATGTCGGTTTTCAAGATCAGGCAATTTCCTTATTGTTGCAACACCATCTAATTTCCTCATACTTTTCTGCCATTCACACACGCAAATGGTGGTTGGGATTGAAACATATATTTTTGAACCAAAAAAAACACACAAAAACAGAGAACCCCTCCAACAGGATAAAATCTGTCTTCGTTTTGTATTGTCAAGTGTTTTGGTCTGTCAGGGTATCCCTTTTAGCTAGCTTCGTGTTCCATGATGCAGGTTAGCTGTAATACTATGTCGTTTCCAGATTTTACTGCTGTCACGTGTTGTTTCTGCATGGACTAAAACCAGATCATTGAAACTATCAACATTGTTGGCCACTGCGTGTTTCTAACATGATGCTTCGTTGATGTCGTGTATGCATAACATGAATTTATTTCGGTGTAAAGTTGTTTTGTTAGTTAAACAAATAGTCAAACCTAGTCTGATTTCGCTGTTCCTTTACGAACGATAGAATTCAACTCTGTTTTGAAAATTGCATCAAGATTTCATTGTACTTCAACATGAGTTTTGTCCTGTGTGGACGTGTAATTATCCAAAGACTTTTGGTCCGTAGTTGATTCAAAGACCAATACTTTGATTGCATGAGAGATTTAGGAAGTAAATTTGGAATTTGGACCTGTGTGTGAAACTCATGATATATGCCCTAAGGATTTAGAAAAACTACTTGATCATCTTTTATTTACATAATAGAGAAGGCATAGCCAGTTGGACCGCACATCCATGGAATAATTAATGTTTTCTTTTACGGATAACTCTCTGTTTCTTGAAAATCATATGAAATCACATGCATATGAAGAAGTCTGGGTATATAGCATCTATACAGTTTTTAGTTTCCCAAAATTTTCTTAGTGATCTCAATTCAATGGCAATCTTTTTTTCCAGGAGAAGATCCGTATAGCTTTGTATGTGCAAAAGGCCGCATTGCATTTCATTGACGGTACAATTAAGCACCATAATTATGTTCTAAATTGTTATTCATTGCTACTTCATTTCCTTCTCATTTCCATTTCTTTGGTATTACAGCGGTTGACCGAACGGAGAGGTATCAGATCCCCAAAGAGGTCAAGCAAGCTGGCTTTGACATCGGTCCAGACGAACTTGCTTCAATAGTACGTTCACATGATATAAAGCGACTGGTATCTCATGGAGGAACAGAGGGATTGGCTAAAGATTTATCAGTCTCACTTGAAAACGGGTTGTCCTTGAGTGAGATTTCAACCAGGGAGAAATTCTATGGCCAGAACAAATTTGTTGAGAAACCTCCTAGGCCCTTCTGGATGTTTATGTGGGATGCCATGCAAGACCTAACTCTGATAATGCTAATGGTATGTGCTGTAATTTCTGTAGGAGTTGGGATCGCAACTGAAGGGTGGCCAAAGGGTATGTATGATGGGATTGGGATTATCCTTTCCATTTTATTGGTGGTTTTAGTCACCTCCGTTAGTGATTATAAGCAGTCTTTGCAATTCAGGGACCTTGATAAGGAAAAAAGAAATATAAAAGTCCATGTTACCAGAGACGGGGCCAGAGAGAAAGTTTCCATTTATGACTTGGTGGTAGGGGACATTGTCAACCTGTCTATAGGTGATCAAGTCCCAGCAGATGGGCTTTTTATATCAGGCTACAGCTTGTCAATCGATGAGTCCAGCTTGTCGGGTGAGAGCGAGCCAGTAAATATAGATAAAAAGAGACCTTTTCTCTTGTCTGGCACGAAAGTGCAAGACGGGTCAGGCAAAATGCTTGTGATAGCAGTTGGTATGAGGACTGAATGGGGAAGACTGATGGTCACTCTGAGTGAAGGGGGCGAAGACGAAACGCCGTTGCAAGTTAAGCTAAACGGAGTAGCAACCATTATTGGGAAAATTGGTTTAGTGTTTGCTGTTCTGACGTTTGTAGTGCTCACTGTCCGGCTGATTGCCGTGAAGTATATTCACGGTCATATCGCGGATTGGTCGATGAGCGACGTTATGGATTTTCTGAATTTTTTTGCTATTGCAGTTACTATTCTCGTAGTTGCTGTACCAGAAGGGCTTCCATTAGCAGTAACTCTGAGTCTTGCATTTGCGATGAAGAAGCTGATGAATGATAGGGCACTCGTCAGGCATCTATCTGCCTGCGAGACTATGGGTTCTGCCAGTAGCATCTGCACGGATAAAACGGGAACATTGACCACAAACCACATGGTGGTGACAAAGATTTGGATATGTGGAGAGGAGAAAAAGGTAGAAAATAATAACAAGCCTGAAAACTTGCTAAACTCTTTAATATCCGAGAATGTAACAGAAATATTGATGCGTTCCTTATTTCTAAATACGGGCGCTGAGGTGGTAAAAGGTAAGTATGGGAAAAAAGAGGTATTAGGATCGCCAACTGAGACGGCTCTGCTGGAATTTGGCTTGCAATTTCAAAGGGATTTTGATTCACAAAGACAGGAGAACAAATTAATAAAAGTTGAACCCTTTAATTCGGTCAAGAAAAAGATGTCGGTGCTTGTGGCGCTTCCAGGTGGCGGACTAAGGGCATATGTTAAAGGTGGATCAGAAATTGTTGTTGGGATGTGTGACAAAGTCGTGGGAAAGAATGATGAGTCTGTTCCCATATCGGAAGAACAAAGAAAGAACATCACAACTGCCATTAATAAATTTGCTTGTGAAGCTCTAAGAACACTTTGCCTGGCTTTTAAGGATGTGGAGACATCCGGTGAATCTATTCCTGATGAAAACTATACACTAGTTGCAGTAGTTGGAATTAAGGATCCGGTGCGTCCAGGTGTTAAAGAAGCAGTTGAGACTTGTTTAGCTGCTGGGATTGCAGTGCGAATGGTAACTGGAGATAACATTAATACTGCCAAGGCCATAGCTCGAGAATGCGGCATCTTGACAGATGATGGTATAGCCATGGAAGGGGCAGATTTCCGTGATAGAAGTGCACAGGAAATGAAGGAGATAATACCCAGACTGCAGGTTTAATAGAGTTATGCAATTAATCGTTAACAATTGCAGTAAAAAAGATCAAATGTGTAATTTCTTCTACAATTTGTTTTGTAGGTTATGGCGCGATCATTGCCTTTGGACAAACACAAACTAGTGTCCCTTTTAAGGAAAGAGTATAATGAAATAGTGGCCGTGACTGGTGATGGAACTAATGATGCTCCAGCTCTCCATGAAGCAGATGTTGGACTGGCCATGGGTATAGCTGGAACAGAGGTTTGTATAAAGTGTACATGATTCATTTTTCTTAGCTCACACACTTTCAATTTATCTTTTGCGCGTTGTTAATAATTTATTATCTGTCAGAATATACAAAACCATGCTTGTTTCATTTTTAAATTTTTTTTCCTGGGATAATTACAAAAATACTACCCCTGGAGTTTAGCCTGATTACGAAAAACTCAGCCAGGCTTATATGAAGGGGTATTTGTAGGCTAAGACTTAGAGGTAGTTTTGCAATTAACCCCCCCTCCCTTTTTTTTTTTTTTGAGTAGGTCTAATGTAATTAACCGCCTGACTTACACTAGAATCCTTCTTCTGTTCTCTGTTACATAACTGATTCCTTCCACCACCTGCTCATTTGTGTTCCATCATGTAAATATTTTTACTGAACACGTATGCGAGACATAACACTTCCTGAGCCAATTGTATGCGTATTAAATAGATAAAATATGTTCTTCAGTTCTTTATTAAAGTGGAGCTCTTAAATATCCTCAGGTAGCAAAAGAAAGTGCAGACGTTGTGATAATGGATGATAACTTCGCAACTATATTGAACGTAGCAAAATGGGGCCGTTCTGTTTACATCAACATTCAAAAGTTTGTCCAATTCCAGCTGACTGTAAACGTTGTCGCACTCATGATAAACTTTATTTCTGCATGTGTCTCAGGTAGCCAATCCATTGCATATGAATTCATTGTTAATTGGAATCGTGTATAGGACGAACTTTAACCAGTTTTGATGCATGATTACAGGATCTGCACCACTCACTGCTGTGCAATTGCTGTGGGTGAACATGATAATGGATACTCTTGGTGCATTAGCCATTGCAACAGAACCTCCGCATGATGGGCTGATGAAACAACCTCCCGTTGGGAGAAACGTTAATATCATTACAAAAGTTATGTGGAGAAATATAATTGGCCAAAGCATATTTCAGTTGATTGTGCTTGGGGTACTCACGTTCGATGGAAAGCAGCTCTTGAACCTCAATGGTCCAAAAGCCGATGCTACCCTTAAAACCTTGATATTCAACACCTTCGTTTTCTGCCAGGTAGAGATAGATATGTAGAGTTAATGTTCAAAATAAACTTGATAACATATTTCCACTTCACTGTTATGACATACTGAACTTGATGAAGACAGTTATAACGTGTAAAATTAGACGTATTCCTCATTTTATTTGATTTTGATATAGTATCAATCAACCATCAGCATGAACTCAGAGAAACTTTCACTTAAACCTGCAGTGTTGAACGTTTAATTTAATAGTTTCTGGCAAAATATTTCCGTGTCTATGCTATGAACATGCTGAACCTTATGAAAACAGATATAATTAGTAAGATTAGATGAATTTGTTATTTTCTTTAGTTTATTCAGTGTTTATTCGATGAAATGAATTTATAGAATCTCTCATTCAAATCTCTGCGCATCAGTGCATTGTATTTCCTGCAAAACACTGACAACTCTTTTCCTGAAAAATCAGGTTTTCAATGAAATCAACAGCCGCGACATGGAGAAGATAAACATTTTCCGGGGCATATTCAGCAGCTGGATTTTCGTTATTGTCATGGTCAGCACAGTGGCTTTCCAAGTTGTCATGGTGGAATATTTGGGCAAATTTGCGGATACTGTGCCATTATGTAAGGAGCTGTGGTTGGTCAGCATCTTGATTGGATTTACTGGCTTAGTCGTTGGCACTGTCCTGAAATGCATCCCAGTTTCCATGAAGAGCATTTGGACTGTCAAGCATCACGATGGCTATGAACCGTTACCTACAGGGCCGGAACTTGCCTGAAAAAGTACAAGAATTTGTAAATTATATTTACCAGGTGAAGTTAGGACCTTTTTCATATATGCTCAGTGAAATTCCACACTTTAATTTCCGGCATATTTTCAAAGTATAGTTTCTCTCATTTGGGGTAAGAATGCTGGGGGGATTATGTTTATTTTCTATTTTCCACACCACAAATAGTATAGAAAATAGATTGTTCTTTATTGATTGGTTCATTGTAAGCATCAAATAAAAGGAATTTCTTTGAAGAGCTAAAAGGAGGATTGTATAAGAGATCAGATGAGTGATGCATAAGTATGAATGTCAATAAGCAAAATTATGTATACCTCATTTTTCATATTTTTTTTTTATCGTAAAATATGACACCTTTGTTTTTCTTTTATTATATATTCATCTATTTGGATTCATATTCTTTTCTATATTCATTTACGGGCAACATTCTTGTCGGGCCGTAACTGACGAATTATGTGTCATGCTTGAATTTTATAATTAATACATTATATTACAAAAACGAATACATTCTATTACAAAATTCAATACATCATAATATCGCAAATATATCATAATAAAAAACAAACACTTTATCTTACTGTGTTAGAAATTTATAATTTTTTTTAATAAATTTAAGTACAAAAATCAAAATATTATAATATTGGGTCAGACGGCTTGGCGGGTTATTATCCATTAATTTGGGTTGACAGAAGTGTTTGCCTTCATTTATTTGGATAAAAAAATGCTGAGGGGATCATACTCACTTGACAAGGTTCAAAAAGGTGTCAAATCTCAAGCCTTGGAAATCTAGGCGTGCATAGGCGAAATTTAGGCGTGGAAAGACGTTTTCAAATATTTTTTAAGAAATCCTTTATTTATAATAAGATAAATCACTTTTCCTTCGAAAATTCGATAGATATTGCAATATTCAACTCAAGTAGACAAAAAAATAGTTGAATCAAAATAATTTTGTTTAAAGTTATATTTTTTTTCAGATGACAATATGAATGTGCTATCATGTTCCATTAACACACTAAAAGGGTTATACGAACAATTTCAGATCTCTGGTGGACCTCTCAATAGAATTCGAACCCAAATGAAGTTCTGACCATCTATCAGAGAAAAAAGAACGAACCGATCTTGTAGGATTTCCAAGAAATTCTTCAATTTCTTGCGGAAGCAGATGATTGTTATTTTCTTAATTATATTGTTATAATAATTTTTTTTTAAAAACATATATTTAAGGAATTTGTCTACATATTTGTCAATTTAGTTAGCAAAATACCAATCATCTATACTAATTAACTTATTATATACTGTCTCATGTAAGATAATCTTACTTTTCAAATAAAAAGTTATACTTTTAATGTACAAAATTATACTTTTCAAAACAACTATTTATATTATTTTTGAAAAGTATTAATTTTACAATAAAGAATATGCTGGTTCACTGTAAAATTATGATTATGAAACTGTATTTATAAGACGCTCTTACAATAGTATTGTGAAATATTATTTATTTGATTCTTTTTGAATTTTATTATACATTTTTTAATATTTGGATAAATGAAAGAAAAAAACAAATTAGATTATTCATCAAAAATACATGCAACTTTCCGCGCATATGTTCGCCCAGACGTCAACAAAATAAATTGGTCATCTTTTAACACGCTTATATTCTTAGGCGAGGCGTTCATCTCGGGCTTCGCGTTTAAATAGCGACTTTTGCCTCCTTTTAGAATAGTGCTCAATGGGCTGTGACTTTACAATACCTACTATTCAAACACCTTAAATTAAAAGAAGACTCTTATTTTTGATCAAATGCAGTTTTTACACTCTATGACTTGACTTTACAATATCCACTATTCACACTTTGTACCTATAATTCCTTTCTTTTCCCACTCATTAGTTTGTATGTTCGCTTGGTTTCGAAAATTTGAGTCAGACTCCAAGCTCTGGGCCGTTTCAGCAAGAAACAGAGTGTCGCCGGAATCTTATCTCGTGTTTCGTTACACATTTCTCAATCCTCCTTAGTCTACCGCATTTGTCGTGAAGAGCACCGAAAAAGTTGCTTGGATCACCGGAACTGTTGGAATTCGTAGAGACGAACACCATGCTCGTGCAGCGGAAGTTTTTAAATTTTTTAGATTCAACAGATCAATCCTGTGAACGAATATATTTATATAATAAATAAACGAGATAAAAGCATGAAACCCTTACAATAAATCCAAGTCCGAGTTCAACACTAAGGTATCCACGCAATTAGTTCTCTGACTGCAAGATCTAACTTCAGTGTATTGCAATCGTGAAGAAAGTTAGGAAATCTCACGAAAGCTCAAGAACTCCCAATCTCAAAATTAGGACTTGTTATGATGTTTTCTAAAATCTCTCTCTAACTCTTTGTTTTTTCATTGTTTACAACTTATGACTTTATGTTATATTTATCCTAGGTACATCAGTGGATAGATCTAGACTCGTCTCCCCTTCACCATGCACCATAGAGCATACAACTCATCCTCATTAATTAGCGTCGGCTCTTCCTTCCCAATGATGCAACGAGACATAAACCGATAAGCGGCATTTAAAGCATTATCCTCCACACAAGTCAGGGGGTACCGAGTCATCGCTGCACTGCTCGGAACAGTGATCTCATCCCAAAATACTCTCTCGCTATAGTGATAATCGCGCTCCCGTAGCGTTATCCGGCCGTCAATGTCGAAATAAGAGTCGATCTCATCGCCCGAAAAGTTAAACTCGTTTCCTCCAAACCGACATGACAAAGTATGATCTCCAAAAATCTCGAACGACGTATAAAACTCGAGCATTAATTTCTCATAGGCTGGGTATCTCATCCTAGACCAATGGATGCAGTCGAGGTTCTTGATGTACCCCACGAATTTCTCGGCAAAAGGGTTCCCATCCACCGCTTGGCTGAGCCAATAATCGATGTCTATGATCATAGGCGGGACAATATTCCGGCGCATCAACGACCTATATAAATCCACCTCGTCCTCGTAAACCTTAAAAGGCGCTCCAATCCTTCCCGCCATATTTTTCCGTCTGCTGTGCGAAGATGAGGCCATCGTATCCAATAAAGTTGCCGGAATGCGGCTCTGAATATCGTATAAAAATTTCCCAAAAATTGTCGGCAGAGCACTTAACGGTAAGGCTTAGCGGTAGCCTAACCGTTACTTCGTATCACTAACCTTAGCGGTAGCCCCTAGCGGTAGCTTATTACCGTTACTGTTACCACTAGGCAATTCGTCTAGCACCTTCTGTGCAATATTTTTCTGCCTGCGATTATCAACTAAAAACTCCCCAAATTTAACCCAAACACTATCCTAAACCTGCAATTCCCAATCCAATAGTTTAATTGAGTCAAGTTGATCCACGCTTACCCCGAAATCGGTAAAATCTAGATCGAAGAATGAAAAACCCTCGCCCCTGCTCTCTTGTCGCCGTCCCGCCGCTGCCATGAGCTGAAATCGACGGATGTTTAATGCGAATGGTGTGAACTTCAGTGAGACGTAGCGGTAACGGTGGTTTAAGCGATTGAAAAATTAGGGCTAGCGGTTCTCGTATCCTTGTAAGTTAACGATTGAATAATAAAAGACTTTGATTTCATTAACCATATATCGTTAGATACGGGCCGGGATTTTACTGACTTAGCGGTAACTCCTAGCGGTAGGGGTTACCGTTAGATTCTCTGTTGGTGGGTAACGGTTGACTTAGCGGTTGGACTTACCGCTAGGTGCTACCGTTAGGTCTGGGCTACAAAACTCGCGAAAAATTGAAATTGTTCGACAAAGATTAAATAATTTGAAGCACACAAACTTGAGAAATAAATTTCATTAATATGCGACCGCGTAATGATAAATGAACATAAAAATAAATATAAAAATAAAACATAAGACTCGAAATAAACTGGAAAATAAATATCCTAATAACTCAACTAAATTGAAAATTGCTAATCACGGCTCGCTAGGCTACGAATATCCTAAGGGTTTAGCCACTAGATCCATAAAGTCACTCTTACAGCTCGGCGATCTTCTCGTTGTTGTCCTTAAGATCCTGCTTCCAATAGTTAATATTCCAAAGATGGACGCTGTTGCTTTCTTCGAGACGGCGGATGTCAGCTTCTTTCTCCAAAACTCTCTCTCTAAGCCCGTGGATATCATTCATGAATGTTAGACCCTCCCGAAAGAAAAACCTACTAAACGCTTCCTCCATGGCCAATTTCCCCTTTTCTTCCTTAAGTGCATCCCCCAAAGCAGAGATATCGCCTCCAAGATACCCTATTGTTGTCATTGCATCGTCAAAATCAGCGGTTAATTTTTGAATCTCCTCCCGAGCTTCGGCCAGTTCGGCTTGCAGCTCCTTCATGGCGGTAGATTATTGCTGGCGACGTTTCATGGTTTATGAAAGAAAATTAAGCTTGGAATTGAGAGGCTTGTGTATGAGAAAAACTTGAAGGCTATAAAAGAATTATGAAAGGTGGAGCTCTAGGGGTTGGTTATATATAGGTATCCTTGGGTCTTGAAAGTAGGAATCCTAATTCTTCTCCAACTTCAAATCAAGGTAGGACAATTAAACTTACCTATTTTAAATAGAACTCTTAAAAGGTAGGCAATCTAGACATATTATTACATGAAAAACCGTCCCAATTTAACCAAAATAAAATTTGCCTTATAGAAATAAATTCCAAAGAATTCCCCAATTAATTTCCAAAATTTTCGCAAAACTGGAACGCTAGCGGTAGCTTTAGCGATAGGCTAACTGTTAGTTCTTACCGTTACCTCTATCTTTGGCAATTAGCGGTCTGTCCACGGTTGGTTGTTATCGCCACACGCCTGGATCAGATGCTAGCGGTAGTGACTAGCGGTAATGAGTTACCGCTATGTAACCGTTAGGTCTTCGGAATTGGTGAATTTTTCATCTTTCCCTACACATCAACCTTGCATAAACGTATCAGAGAAATTTTCTTGAAAACCAAATAAATAAAGTAAAGAAAAAGAAAAAGAAAAAGAAAAACACATGAAAAAAAAAGCAAACACTTGGGTTGCCTCCCAAGAAGCGAAACTTTTAACGTTGCTTGCTCGACGCATTTCTAGAATTTAATCGTTAGTCGAAGGTGGATCTACGAACTCCACCACTTCATGATCCTTATTTATCGTTCTTCCCTCACGGTAAAGCTTAACTCGATGTCCGTTCATATCCTTCCTTTCGTCGTAAAGAGTGACTGCTCCAAAATCGTTTAATTCCTTGATCACGAACGGTCCACTCCATCTCGACTTCAACTTTCCTGGAAATAATTTCAATCGTGAATTATAAAGTAACACCAACTTACCAACTTCCAATTCTTTTATCAACGATATGGCTGTCATGACGTGTTTTCATCATCTTTTTCTGTCTCCAAGCACAGTCATACGCTTCGTTTCTCATTTCTTCAAGATGAGTCAGCTCCAGCTTCCTATATTCGCCTGCTTCTCCAGGGTCCATATTAAGCTTGCGGATTTCCCAACTTGCTCTATGCACTAGCTCAATCGGCAGATGACACGCCTTTCCGTAAACTAGCTAAAAAGGGGTTAAACTAAGCACTGTCTTGTATGCAGTTACATAAGCCCATAGTGCGTCTACCAGCTTCGTGGCCCAGACTTTCCTATTTGGGCCCACCGTCTTTTCTAAAATGCTCTTCAATTGGCGGTTGCTCGTTTCAACTTGACTAGAGGTTTGAGGATTGTAAGGGGTAGCTACCTTGTGTCGTACTCCGCACTTACTCATCAATCTTTCTAATGCTCTATTGCAGAAGTGACTCCCTCCATCACTTATTATCGTTCTAGGGACTCTAAACCTACTTAAGATATTTTCTCTTAGAAATTTCAAAACGATCTCTACATTAGCCTTGCATGTAGGAATAGCTTCCACCCATTTTGAAACGTAGTCAACGCCCACCAGGATGTACTCAAAATTGCCGCTTTTTGTAAACGGCCCCATAAAGTTAATTCCCTATACGTCAAAAATCTCCACTACTTGATTTGGTACCAGAGGCATCTCATCTCGCTTCCCTATATTCCCTGTCCTTTGACAACTATCGTAGTGCTTGCAATATTCGTAAACATCGGCGAACAGTGTTGGCCAATGAAAACCAGCCAATAGAATCTTGAATTTTCTGCGCCCCGAAATACCCACCAAGGTCGTGGCAGAAGTGCATAATGCTTATCATCTCATCATCCGTAACACAACGCCTGTTCAGCCTATCTTTGCATCGTTTAAACATTTAGGGGTCATCCCAAAAGTAGCTCCTAAATTATGCAAAAACCTTTTCCTCTCTTGGTAGTTCAAGTGGTTAAGTATAATATCACAAGCAAGGAAATTAACAATATCCGCATACCAAGGAGTAATAGAAGTATTAAGAGCATAAGCATTTTCATATGGAAACAAATTATCAATCATGGCTTGCTCATCATTTTCAGTTACCATCCTAGATAGGTGATCAACTACAACATTTTCACAGCCACGTCTATCCTTAATTTCTACGTCAAACTCTTGTAACTAAAAAATCCAACGAATCAAACGTGGTTTACTTAGTGGCTTAGTAAATAAATGGCATAATGCAGCATGATCAGTATGCACATTCACTTTAGCTCCTAAAATATAAGATCGAAATTTATTTAAAGAGAAAACAACTGCTAGCAATTCTTTTTCAGTGGTTGTATAGTTACGTTGGGCATCATTAAGCATATAACTCGCATAGAAAATAACCCTAAGCAACTTATCGACGCGTTGCCCTAGAACAGACCCTACATCTTCGTTAGACGCATCACACATTATTTCAAAAGGTAGGGTCCAATCAGGGGCAACAACAACTGGTGCTGATATAAGTTTTTCTTTAAGAGTTTCAAACGCATTCATACAAGCTTCACTAAACACAAACGGAGTATCCTGAGCTAACAATTTACATAGTGGGCGACTAATTTTTGAAAAATCTTTAATAAAACGCCTATAAAACCCTACATGCCCAAGAAAACTCCGTACTCCTTTAACATCACGAGGGGGAGGAAGAGTTTCAATAACATCAATCTTTGCCTTATCTACTTCTAACCCCTTCCTAGAAACAACATGACCTAGCACAGTGCCACATTTAACCATAAAATGGGATTTCTCCCTACTCAATGTAAGACTCTTCTCTATGCAACGTTCTAATACTTTAGTCAAATTGGACAAACAACTTTCAAATGAATCACCGAATATAGAAAAATCGTCCATAAATACTTCCAGAAAGTCATCAATAAAATCAGTAAAGATGGAAAGCATGCACCTTTGAAACGTCGCAAGAGCATTGCATAAACCAAACGGCATCCTCCGGAATGCAAATGTGCCAAAGGGGCACGTTAAGGTGGTCTTGCTTTGATCCTCCGGGGATATGCCACTTGATAGTAACCAGATAGGCCATCTAGGAAATAGTAGAATTCATGTCCGACCAGTTTGTCGAGAAGTTGGTCAATAAATGGCAATGGAAAGTGGTCTTTTCTCGTTGCTGCGTTCAGTTTCCTATAATCAATACACATTCGCCATACTGTGGTCAGTCAAGTTAGGATAATTTTGCCTTTTTTGTTCTCGATTATGGTGATGCCGCCTTTCTTGGGCACTACATGAACCGGGCTCACCCATTTACTATCAGAAATCGCGTAAATGACCCCTTCTTCCTTCAACTTCAAAATATCTTTCTTGACCACTTCATACAATGTCGGCGTCAATCTTCGCTGGCTGTCTCTTACCGGTCTCGCGTCAGGTTCTAACTCTATTCGGTGCATGCAAGTGGCAGGATTGATACCTTTTATATCGCTAATGCTCCACCCTATGGCTTCCTTGTTCTTGCTTAGCACCTCAGCTAATTCTTTTTCTTCTTGTTCTTTTAATCCAGAGTATATGATGACAGGCTTCTTGTTGTCGGGTTCGAGAAACACGTATTTCAAATGGCTTGGTAGTGGTTTTAACTCCACTTTAGGCTCGAGCTCTGGCGTGTTAGCTATTTCATATAATTCTTCATCAAAATCTTCAAAATCCTCAAAATCTTCAGTAATTTTGCTCAAGTCAACTTCTAGTATTTCTGTCACCCTCCTTAAAAATTTGGCGTCGTTCTCATCGCCTAAGTCGTCCAAAACCGTGATTCCTTTAAGCTCGTGGACGCAAGATGCGATGGGATCAAAGAACAAACAATCATCTTGCATAGCAGGGCTTTTGAATATCCTTTAGAGAAAACGTCACTGATTCGCCCAAAACGATCATTGTCATCCTTCCTTTGTGAATATCAATCAATGTATGGGAAATAGACATAAACGGGCGTCCCAACAAAATGGTATGCTTCTTGCTCTCAATCGGTACCTCACCAACGTTCAAAATCACAAAATCGTCTAGTATCACTAGCTCTCCAACCTGCACTAAAACATCTTCAAAAATCCCCAAAGGTTGCCAAATTGAACGATCGGCTAATTACAGTCGCATGGTCGTTGGTTTCAGTGTTCCAAGATCAAATTCCCGATAGAGTGAGTAAGGCACTAAGTTAATTCCTGCCCCAAGATCCAACAATCCTTTTGTTGTCTGTCCATTGGCCAATGAAATAGTAATGCAAAAACTTTTAGGATCTTGTTCCTTAAGTGGCAATGGAATCTTGAAAACTGCGCTCACTTCCTTCGACAATGCTACATGCTGATTTGTCGCCAAGCGTAGCAAGTTCCTTGAAAAATTTTACGTAGGCTGACATTGTTTTGATTACATCCAAAAGTGGCAAGTTAATACTGACGTTCTTCAATAGGTTATATAGTTCTATGAATCTTTTGTTCTCTTCAGCTGGACGCAAATGGCTTGGGAAAGGAACTACATCCTTGATCGGTGTTGTCAACTACTTCTGCTGGGGTGGTTTAAGAACATCGTCTTGGTCAAGGTCACCATTCGGAATCGTCCCTTTAATGGATCCAGGAACATATCTATTAGAAGACTTATGAATTTTATCTACTGGTTTAGAAACATCTTCCTTGATAGGAGTTGGTGTTTTATCCTCGACTTCGACTTCATCATCTCAGTAAACTATTTCGTTGTCGATCTTCTTTCCGTTGCGAAGGACATGAATCGCCGAAGCATGCTCTCCTTGGCTTGGAAGTCTATCCTTCTCGTTTGAAATCCTAGCTACATCGGCCGATAATTGACCTATCATTATTTCTAGTTTCCTTTGTCCAGCTGAATTATCAAGAATAGCTTTTCTCATTTCTTATATTTCATCTCGAACTTCATTTCTAAACTTACGCGAGTCCATCCCGATTTCTAATAGTTTCGGCCACTTGATTCTGCTGCCAAACCAACAGCAGATCATTAGTTTGAACTGTAGTAGACGCCTGCCCCTGCATTTGGGAATTATATTGAGGTGGTGGAAATGGTACTTGCGCATGTGGAGGTGGGTATTGCGGGTCGGGTGGCATATAATTTGGGTTTCCTGGGCCCCACTTAAAAAGGGGAGAATCACTTTGCACGTTAATTTTATTAGTGGGTTGTTGCCCTGAATTAGAAAAATTCTGGATGGTGTTAATGTCTTCGTGCTATTCATTGACGTTTGGACACATGTCTGCTAAATGTTCGGGGATCCGCATTGGTAACACGTTGCAACAGCCTTCTTAGAAGAGGTTTTGCTCGCCCGCTCGGCTTTCCAAGCTGCTAAGTGCTCATCAAATACTTTCATACACTTCTCCTTGACCAATTGACCATCAACTTTATCAGTCTTGGTTGTGGATACCTCATTTACTTTTAATTCACGAGGTCGAGAGTTGGTTTGTCTAGATTTTTTGCTTTGCTTCTCGAACACTCGTTTTGCCTCGAGGGCCGTTAAATCTCTAAAATCTCCTCCTGCCGCTATTTCAGCAGAAAAATTGGTTAGTCATCTCGGAGGAGTAGTTATGGTGGGGGCAAGCTTGCAAAAGCGTCTTGTCACGCTCCCATATTTCATGAAATAGCTCTCCCTCCAACTGTTCAAAGGTAGAAATTTGCCTCCGAAGATGTCCCGTTGTTTGTGCTGAATAGTATTAATTTAGGAACTTCTCACTTATCATCTCCCAATCAGTTAACGATTTAGGTTCTAGGGATAGTAACCATGACTTTCGCTTTGTCTTTCATGCTATAGGGGAAACAAATCATTTTCTCCTCCTCCCGGTTAAGGCCATTAACCACAAATCTGCCCACTTCATCAACAAAACAGTTCAAAAACGCCAAAGGGTCTTCATGGGCACTTCCGTGAAAAGTTGGGAGTAAATTAATTTGATGCGGTTTAATCTCCACTTCCCTTGCAGTTGGTCCAAGAAAAATAGCCGACCTAAGAGGCATGACCTTCGGACGTGCAAAATCACACTGTCTAGGTACTTGAGAGTGTCTCGGTGCTCTCTCTCGATGATAAGCTTCCTCATAATCACTCTAGAGATCTCGAACATCTTGGTCATAGAACCATTCATCTACAAGTTCTCATTGAGGGGGTGGTCTATCAGAATAATCGTCACGCACATTCTCGATGTGCCGTGCATTCCTTCCTCTGTTTCTTTTTCTTTGTTGTTACTCAGCCCGATGGTTTTGTGGTTAAATTTGGCCTTCAAATTGTTGCGGTTCGCTTCCATATTCTCCCCTACGTGTTCGTGTTTGAGGTAAGGGAAAATCATTGTTTATAGCGTCGAATAATTTGTTATGGCCGTCTTCATAGTTTGATCGTCTCGACATGGTCTCGGGAATCTCGTCGCACACAAAATCCGTATCTATAGAAGAAATGCTCTCGGGAACGGGTATGGGCCGTGTTCTTGTTGGTTTCGCTCGATGGATGTCGTCAAAGAATGGTGCAAGATTGAGGTGAAGTGAACGTCTACCTTGCATAAACTCAACAAAACATAAACATACCAAGCGGCAAAATCCGAACCAAGCACACGTATGCAAATAAACGATGAGAATAAAATAAAATAAAATAAACAAAAATCTTTGACTCCTTTTTATTGTCCTCGGCAACGGCGCCAAAATTTGAACCAAGCTTTTGTGCACCCCAATTACATATATTTTAAATTAAAATAGTCAAGATTGCTCGCAAGAGTACGACGACACTTGTAGGGTGGAAAGTTGACTCGAATTGTCTCTCAAGGACAACAAAATTCGGGGTCTTAGAAGTTTGTTAACTAAAACGTAAATTCAATTATTTTTGGGGATTTTGCTTGAAAGTGATTAACAACTAAGGTATTGAAAAGCAAGAATATAAATTTAAATCCTAATTGTCTAAACTAAATCTACCGTCTTGAATTTTAAAGCTTATGATTAACCTATCTTAAAAACCTAAGTTTACGAACTAATTAATTATCTAATAGTAACTCACTTAAAATTCTAAACGTAGAAATAATTTAGATTCAAATTGAAAATGTAGCGAAACTTCAAATTCATAAACAAAATCAAATAACTAAACTTGCATAAACGAACCTAAGAAGCATGCATAAACTCAATTAACCTAAAGTAATAACCCTAATTACTAAGTAGTGATTTAAGAAACCTTAATTAAATCCAAGAAATGCAGCGATGATCAAGTATTATAAACGAAATCGAATTACTTAAACGGATCTCAAAAGCATATGAAAATTCAATTAACACTAAGCAAATAATAACATGAATCATAAAGCATAAATGAACTTAATTAACATAAACCGAATAACCTCAATAGATTCAGATTTCCAATACTTAATCATGCATCAAATAAACTAATTAAAACTAAAAAAACTTCAACTAGAATTGATCAATCAAAACCAAGTTCATCAACCAACTCAAGAATATCAAATAAAAGCAATTATCTAATACTTCAACTATGAAAGTTAAAACTAGGAAAACAAATAAAAAGATAAGAGTACTTATTAAGTCTAAGAATTGTAGAAAATTCTCCAGCTACTCCGAAGAAAATGGTAGATCTCGGACGGGAAAAGTCGGTTACTGGGCCTGATAACGGTAGCACTTAGCGGTAAGGAGCTACCGTTAAAGCTATCGTTACTGTCTCTGTTGCCTCCTAACGGTGATGGTAGCGGTACGGTTTTAATTAAGCCTACCATTAGGCTCTCAGTCCACCTCTAGTGATTGGGTAACGTTGCACGTAACGGTGTGAGTAACGGTATGGTAACCGTTAGGTGTAATGGTAATAACTTTAACTGTAGCTCCTTAGACATTAACGGTATCTTTAACGGTATCTCCTTACCGCTAAGTGCTACCATTCCAGTAACCGACTTACGTGACTTGTTGTCCAAGAAATCGGAAATCAATAAATACCAAGCATTAATCCGAGTTCCAGGCGTACTTGTGAACCTAAAAACTTACCATAAAAACATAATCATAGGGTTTAGAACGTGATTTTAACACCAAAATGCATAGATCGAAGATCAAAAATCAAGGATTCGACAACGACGAGTTCCGGAGCCCGTTCAACACCGTTCAACCATTTTCGACCGATCTGCAGCATTTTTTCTTCGGATTAGCTGAGGATCTTTCAGCTTCCATTAGTTTCAATAAGTTTTATACAACTTTTAATTGTTTTCTTAGTTTAATCTTAGGTTTTTAAGATTTAGATAATTAGTTTTATTTTATGTTCTTAAGTTTACGTTTGAATTTTGATTTCGTTGAACAATCGCAGCAAGTTATTCTCTGTTTAGATTCAGTTTTTCATGTTTAAGCTTGAGTATTGGATACTTGAATTGGTTAATAATATTCATGCAGTTTAATTCATGCTACTTTGCTTCGTTTAATGATTCAAGGATTCGTTAGATTCGTAGTTGGTTATTTCATGCAAGTTCGTAGATTCGTTAGGATTAGTTGAGTTGGTTTATGAATGTTTATGCTGCTGCGTTTTAGGTTTTATATTGAGTTATTGCCATTGTTCTGAAAATCGCACCGGTTATCGAACCGTTAAAGCTATAGGTTCAGTGGTTCACAGGTCCAACCGTGGTCGGACCGGTTATATATATATATATATATATATATATATATATATATATATATATATATATATATATATATATATATATATATATATGTGTGTGTGTGTGTGTGTGTGTGTGTGTGTGTGTGTGTGTGTGTGTGTGTGTGTGTGTGTGTGTGTGTATGTATATCCCTATTAAATATGTTTATAAATAAATAGAATAAATTAATTTAATAAATATATGATTATAAAATATTTTAAAATTCAATTCAAAGAGTCCATATGAATAAATATGATTTCATCAACCACAATACAACATACAAAAATGTAGTTGAATTAAATATAATGAAGATAAATCAGATAAAATAGGTAAATTCTTATATCATCACTCCAAGTCCAACAATCTCAAAATGAAATAAAATTAACCATCATAATTTGTATTTATTTGTACTCCAAAAAAAAAAAAAAAAAAGACCCCGTCAATTTTTTTAATATAAAAATTAGAAAGCAAAAAAATATAAAAATAAAAAAAAATCAAAAAGCCGATTGAACCTGTCACAGGTTCACCGATCCAACTGGTTCATTACCGGTTTGGCCGGTTTTTGACTGGTTTTTACATGAAAACTGGACCAGTTTGGTGACTAGTTCCCGGTTGAACCGGTCGAACTGGCTGGTCTGGTCCGGTTTTCACAACCATGGTTATTGCTTAGTTTAGAATTTTAATTAAGTTGCTTATTAGATAATTAAGTAGTTAATTAAATTTAAGATTTAATTTGGTTAATTATATGCTTTTAATTCTTAGTTGGTAATTTAGAATAAGTTAATTTAGTTTTTAAGTTTAAGTCTTGAGCTTTGAAATTCGTAGTTAATAATCATTCTCAAACAAAACCCCCAATTTGTATAAGTTTATGTGTTTAATTATTGTTGAGAAAAACATCCGAGATACCGAATCGTTGCCCTCGAGAGAATCGACTTGAGTCAACTTCCCACCCTACAAGTGTCCTCGTACTCTTGCGAGCAAGCTTGAATGTTTTTAAATTAAATATATACAAACAGGGTGCATAAAAGCTCGAATCAAAAATTTGGTGCCGTTGCCGGGGATCGAACCCGGGTCACCCGCGTGACAAGCGGGAATACTTACCACTATACTAGAAGTTGACTTGAGCAAAATTACTGAAGATTTTGAGGATTTTGAAGATTTTGATGAAAAATTATATGAAATAGCTAATGCGCCAGAGCTCGAGCCTAAAGTGGAGTTAAAACCACTACCAAGCCATTTGAAATACGTGTTTCTCGAACTCGACAACAAGAAACCTGTCATCATATACTTTGGATTAAAAGAACATGATGAAAAAGAATTAACTGAGGTGCTAAGAAAGAACAAGGAAGCCATAGGATGGAACATTAGTGATATAAAATGGATCAGTCCTGCCACTTGCATGCACCGAATAGAGTTAGAACCTGACGCAAGACTGGTAAGAGACAACCAGCGAAGATTGACGCCGACATTGTACGAAGTGGTCAAGAAAGAGATTTTGAAGTTGAAGGAAGAAGGGATCATTTACGCGATTTATGATAGTAAATGGGTGACCCGGGTTCGATCCCTGGCAACGGCGCCTAATTTTGAACCAAGCTTTTGTGCACCCAATTATATATATTTTATATTAAAACAGTCAAGCTTGCTCGTAAGAGTACAAGGACACTTGTAGGGTGGAAAGTTGACTCGAATCGTCTCTCAAGGACAACAAAATTCGGGGTCTTAGAAGTGTGTTAACAAAAACGTAAATTAAATTATTCTTGGGGGTTTTGTTTGAAAGTGTTTAACAACTAAGGTATTGAAAAGCAAGAATATAAATTTAAATCCTAATTATCTAAACTAATTTACCGTCTTGAATTTAAAAGCTTATGATTAACCTATCATAAAAACCTAAGTTTACGAACTAATTAATTATCTAATATTAACTCACTTAAAATTCTAAACGTAGCCATAACTTAGATTCAAATTACAAGTGTAGCGGAACTTCAAATTCATAAACGAAATCAAATAACTAAACTTGCATAAACGAACCTAAGAAGCATGCATAAACTCAATTAACCTAAAGTAATTACTAACCCTAATTACTAAGTAGTGATTTAAGAAACCTTAATTAAATCCTAAAAACGCAGCGATGATCAAGTATATGAAAACTCAATTAACACTAAGCAAACAATAACATAAATCGTAAAGCATAAACGAACTTAATTAACACAAATCTAATAACCTCAATAGATTAGGATTTCCAATACTTAATCATGCATCAAATAAACTAATTAAAACTAAGAAAACTTCAACTTGAGTTGATCAACCAAAACCCAGTTCATCAACTGACTCAAGAATATCAAATAAAAGCAATTATCCAATACTTCAAGTATGAAAATTAAAACTAGGAAAACAAATAAAAGATAAGAGTACTTATTAAGTCTAAGAATTGCGGAAAATTCTCCAGCTACTGCGAAGAAAATGGTAGATCTCGGACAGAAAAACAGGCTGCGCAAACTCGAATGTCTTC
The DNA here is from genome assembly GCA_014905375.1 of Phtheirospermum japonicum. Lineage (NCBI taxonomy): Eukaryota > Viridiplantae > Streptophyta > Magnoliopsida > Lamiales > Orobanchaceae > Phtheirospermum > Phtheirospermum japonicum. Next base: position 1,543,493 of record BMAC01000081.1, read on the forward strand.
GGGACTCGCGGACCTTGATTTCTTGATTTGATCTTCAATCTATGCTAAAAGGTGTTGAAAACATGTTTCTAAGCCTAGGAATACTTTTTGGTAACCTTATAATGACTATAGTATGCTGCAAAGTCGGATTAATGGTGTGGTATTTATAGAATTCTAATTTCTTGGAGAACAAGTCACTTAAGTCGGTTACTAGGACCGATAACGGTAGCACTTAGCGGTAATGAGCAACCGTTAAAGCTATCGTTAATGTCTCTGTTGCATCCTAACGGTGATGGTAGTGTTACAGTTGTAATCATTAAGCCTACCTTAGGCTCTTAGTCTACTGATTTGTATATATTTGTATGTGATTTTCGTGTATTTTTGCTTTACGTTTTGTGTGTTTTGTCAGGTTTTAGGTTTCTATTCTTCTGGTTTCTCTTCTTTTCTGTATTTTTTGTTTCTTATCTCATTTTATATTTTTCTCCTTTATTTTATAAGTAATAGTCTAATTATATTTAATTTTCTCTTTCAGCTTCGAGACGACGAAGATTGGACGAGCAATGTGCTGAGCTGACACTTGGAACTAGTCCGACACTGGGTTACCCAGTGTTCGAGTCCTGCCGACACTAGCTGCCGACGCCCGCAGCTAGCGCTCGTGTCGACGCTAGTAGCCGCCCGCGTCGACCGACGCACCCGTCGATGCTCCTGAGTTTCAAATCGACAAAACTCTCTGTGAGTGTCTATCCATAGACCGTCGTTCGACACACCCGTTGACGCTCCTGAGCTTCAAATTGATAAAACTCTCTGTGAGCGTCGATCCATAGACCGTCGAACGATGCACACCTGCCCACCCCAACGATGCAACCCTACCAACACGCACCGCCGAGCCCTGGCACGCGTCGACACCGAGCTTTGGCAAGCGTCGGCCGACGCTCCGACGATTGAGCAGTTAATTTTAGAAAAATCTATAAATACCCGGTGGTTTCTTCATTTATTCATCATCCAACTTGGGGGGAAGGTTTCAAATATGTCAGATTCCTCAAGTGATTCCCCATTTTTATTACGTTGAAGTTTCCGGTAGATGATTATGTCGTTCTTCCATTTTTACTACGTTCGTCGTTCTAATTCGTTATTAGTCGCTGAAGATTGTTCTATTGCTGCTAATCTTATATGAACTATAAGTTCCTACACTTTTTATTTGCCTTTTGATTTAGTTTAAATATTGTACTTTCATTTGGCTTTGTATTAGTTTAGTAATTCAAGAACGTTTCACTTTTAATTTGCTAGTTTAATCATGTTGTTTTCTCATCTTTATAAATCCTAATTTTTTATTACTTTTAATTAGTTTTAGGTTTTGTATGCTCGTTTCCAAATTCGTAGTTATAGAAACCCCTTCCCGAAAATGGATCGTGTTTTTAGTTATAGAGTTATTAAACAAACATTTGTCGACGCCAATTTCTATTCCTTGTGATTCGACTCGAGTCAAGCTTGTCGCCTACAATAGCTCCGTTCTCTTGCGGAAGAGCTTTTATTTTAAAGCAAAAAAGTTCTATTCAAAACTTGGTGCCGTTGTTGGGGAATTGACAGAGGCTGTCCAAAAATGTTTGTTCGTATATGTTTTGTTTAGTTAGTTTAATTTGTGTTATTTTATCTCGACTATTTTAATTGTTTGTTAGTGAATGCAAGGACGTAGGTCCTTTCGTGGAGAATTAATTCCTTTAATCGATAACATTCACCGGGTAAATCGGGCAAGACTCCAATCGATAGCAGAATCATCGATGATAGAACCGAACCCACCGGAAACTCCAAATGAACAAACGCACCAAATCCGAACGTGAATCAACCACCGTTTAATCAAGACCATTTCAATCAACAATCTAATAATCACGGCATGTAATTAAATCAGCAACAAGTTCCTTACTTCTTCCATCAACAACCGTTCAATCAACAACAACATTATCATCCGCCTCGAGGCCCGTACGTGCCACCTCACAGACCGTTTCATCAACATGAGCTTCAACCGGCTCGAATGCGCGAGTTCGCTCGGCCCGTGATTGGCCCGTCTACATCATGCATTCGCCTAGGTCCAGCGGCCCGAGATTATGAACTCTAGGACACTCATTTCAATCTTTTGCCCTCTTTCTACGGGCGTCTAAACGAAGATCCGATAACTTTTATCCGGAAATTTTACCCGGTTATCCAAACATTCCCATTGCAAGGACTTTGTGAAGAACAACTGAAGATGAGATGTTTTCCATTTATGTTAAAAGACAAAGCGGAGACTTGGTATTTTTCGTTGGAGCCTGATTCTCTTACGAATTGGGACATGGTGTATGATCAATTCATGGGGAAGTATTATTCGAATTAAACGATTGTTCAACTCCGAGTGCAGATAGCGTGGTTCAATCAGACGGATGGAGAAATGTTCCATGAGGCTTGGGAACGTTTTAAAGGACTATTGACGCAATGCCCACATCATCATTATCCACCTGAGCTCGTCAATCAATTTTTTAATGATGGGCTTATTCTTACATTTTAGTATATGGTGGATAATGCAACAGGGGGAGAGATCGGATCACGAACCGCTCAGGAAGTGGGGGACATATGTGAGTCAATAATTTACAATTTTCAACAGAAAAGATCGCGATCGAGGAAAGTAGCTGTTTATGAGATCGAGATGTCACATTCATTCCCTGATGATACACAGAGACTTGTCGATTTAACGAGGCAAGTGGCCTCATTGCAAACCAAAAACACGCTTTTATCTCAAGGCATGTCTCAGTCATTTGAGACGTACGACATTTGTGGAGTGTACGGGCATGAAGCTAATACATGCCAATCAAACTTTGAACCAACCGAGGAAAATAATGAACAAGCACTTTCTATTCATGGGTTTCAAGCCAATCAACAAGGGCAAGGATATCAGAGTCGTTACCCACTAAATAGTAATTCATTTTCCAACACTTACAATCCAGGATGGAGAAATCATCCGAATTTCTCGTGGTCAAGTAATCAAAATGCGGCGAATCTGATACCGAACCCAAGGCCACAAAATAACTTTGTTCCCCAACAACCATATCAACAACAATGGGGACAAGGTCAATTTTCATTCTCAACTCGACCAATGCAACAATCACAACTGCGGGGGCAAGGTCAAGTCCCATTTCCTCCACAACCACAAGAGCAAGGTCAAGTACCATTTCCTCCACCTCCACCGACTCAAGCATCCGTAGCCAACACTCGAGGAGACCTTGCGTACATTCATGCAGCACACTGAGTCAACATTGCAACACAATGAAAATGGATGGACAATCTTGAAACGGCCCTTGGCCAACTCGCCAAGCAAGTAGGAAAGAACGAGCAAGGAAATTTTCCGAGTCAATCCTCACAAGCACAAGCTATCATAGTGCTTAGGAGTGGATGAGTTCTGGATAATAAATTTGCATCTCCTGATGAAAACCCTATCTCATCAGAAGTTCAAACCAATGGAGAAAGCAAGAAACCGAACGAGAAATAAGGTGAGAAGACGACCATTACCTAGTCTCCGGATAATATTAAAAAGGAAGTTGAACCCAAATAAACTCTTCACAAAGCTTCTAATCCATATCGACCTCCCATTCCATATCCAAGTCGTCTTCGAGAAGATAAGCAAGATAAGAAATTTCTTGATCTTTATAATATGCTTTCCAAAGTTAACGTTAATATGCCTTTGCTTGATGTTATAAGAAATGTTCCTGCATATGTCTAGTTTTTCAAAGACTTGGCATCAAAAAAAAGAAGATTTTCTGAAAATGAAAAAATTTATATTTCAATTGCGGCGAGCGTGATCTTACGAAATCCCCTTCCCCCAAAGGAAAGTGACCCGGGAGTTTTTGTATAAAAATAACATTGGGAAATGTAAAAGAAACTCGCGGTATGCTTGACCTTAGGGCGGGAATCAATTTAATGCCTTTGTCTATTTTTGAGCAGTTTTTTTAGGTGCACTTAAACCAACGAAGATGAAACTTCAATTGACAGACCGATCAGTAAGGTACCCAAAGGGGATTGTCGAGGACGTCCTCGTGCAAGTTGGGAATCTTATAGTGCTGGTTAACTTCGTGATTTTAGACGTGGGCGAAGTTCAATATGATAAACGAGAGCATACAATTTTGCTGTGTCGACCCTTCATGGCCACGACCAACACGTTGATTGATGTGAAGAATGGGAGCATGACTTTGTCTGTGTTAGACGAATCAGTCACATTCTCTATCCATGATTTCCATGCAACTCCATCTTCATCCATGAACGCCGAGTGTTCATTCGTGGAATCCATTGATTTAATTTGTGAAATATAAATTTGAAGAGGAACCTGACAACCATAAATTTCTCGATCATGACGATGACTCTTGGCTCGTCGAGGACGACGATTGGCTTGAGCCTTATTTCGATGGGGTGATTGATCTTCGTGAGATTGAAAATGAGAAACCGGACATCGAGCTAAAATCTGAGCTTAAACCTCTTCCAATTCATCTCAAGGACGTCTTTCTCGAGGAAGGCGAGAAGAAGCCGGTGATCATTTTTGGCGAGTTAACCGAAGTGGAAGAAGAGGCCTTGATTGGTGTTCTTAAAAAGTTTCAAGGAGATATTAGCTGGAGTTTGGGAGACATTAAGGGGATAAGTCCAGCCACATGCATGCATTATATCGTGTTGGAAGAAGGGGCAAAGCAAATTCGAGAAGGTCAACGCCGTTTGAATCCCACTTTAATGGAAGTTGTGAAAAAGGATATTTTCAAATTGATCGATGAAGGGATCATTTTTGCTGCACCCGATAGCGAATGGGTGAGCCCCGTCCACGTGGTACCGAAGAAGGGCGAAATTACTATTTTTGAAAATGATAAGGGGGAAATCATGCCAACATGGTTGACGAATGGGTGGCGAATGTGTATTGACTTCAGGAAACTTAATGCCGCCACGAGAAAAGATCATTTCCCACTTCCTTTCATTGACCAATTACTTGACAAGTTGGCCAGGCACCAATATTACTACTTTCTTGATGGTTTGTCCGGGTATTATCAAGTTGCTATTGCACCAGAGGATCAGAAGAAAACGACATTCACTTGTCTATTTGGGACATTTGCATTTCGATGGATGCCCTTTGGTTTGTGCAATGTGCCGGCAACTTTTCAACGTTGCATGCTATCTATCTTCACGGACATGATTGATGACTTCCTTGAGGTACTCATGGATGATTTTTTAGTTTTTGGCACTTCATTTACTTCTTGTCTTGCTAACTTGTCTAAAGTGCTTGAACGGTACATAGAGAGTAATTTAACGTTAAGTTGGGAAAAGAGTCATTTCATGGTTAAACATGGTATTGTGCTTGGTCATGCCGTATCTAGCAAAGGTTTAGAGGTAGATAAGGCTAGCGTTGATGTTATTGAAAATTTTCCGCCTCCCACAAACGTTAAAGCTGTCCGTAGTCTCTTAGGGTACGCGGGCTTTAATAGGCATTTTATAAAAGATTTTTTGAAAATTAGTCGCTCGCTGTGCCATTTGCTAGGTCTTGATGTACCGTTTGTTTTTGACGAGTCATGCTTGAGTGCGTTTAACTTGCTTAAGGAAAAATTGACCACGGCTCCGGTGGTCGTTGCCCCAAATTGGTCCCTTCCCTTTGAAATAATATGTGATGCGTCGAACGACGCCGTGGGGGCCGTTTTGGGACAACGATTGGATGGTCTCCTCCGTGTGATTTATTATTCGAGTCTTATGCTGAATGAGGCTTAGAGGAGCTATACCACCACCAAAAAAGAACTTTTAACTGTGGTGTTTTCTTTAGAGAAATTCCGATCGTACATTATTGGTTCAAAAGTGATTGTCCATAGCGATCACGCGGCTTTTCGTTGTCTTTTTAACAAAACCCAAAGTAAGCCGCGTTTGATCCGTTGGATACTTTTACTTCAAGAATTTGACGTCGAGAATAAAGATAGGAAGGGTTGTGAAAATGTTGTCGTGGACCATTTGTCCCGTTTAGATAGAGATGAAAATGTGAATGAACAGAGTTGTATAGATTATTGTCTTTCCTTACGAATTGACTTGTGTTATTTCTTCGCATATAACCCCTTGGTTTGCTAATATAGTTAACTATCTTACTTATGGCCATGTGAGGGCTGATTTATCCTTCCAAGAGAGGAAGAGATTTCTTTCTTTGTGCAGGGATTATTTCTGGGATGACCCGTTCCTTTTTTGGTTCGGGAAGGATGGACTTATTCGAAGATGCATCCCCGAAGAGGAGCAAAGGAGTATTCTATCATTTTTCCATGATCAACAGTGTGGCAGCCATTTCGGAGGACAGAAGACAGCTTACAAGGTCCTCCAATCAAGGTTTTATTGGCCGAGACTGTTTAGAGATGCTCAAAAATTTTCTAAGTCCTGTGATCGCTGTCAGCGTATAGGAAACAATGGCAAACGTGACGAGATGCCGCAGACAATCAATCTAGTAATGGAGATTTTCGATGTGTGGGGCATCGACTTTATGGGGCCATTTTCGGCATCATTTGGGTATGAGTATATTTTGGTTGCCGTTGATTATGTTTCTAAGTGGGTCGAGGCTATTCCCACGAGAACATGTGATGTAAAATTCGTGCTCAAGTTCATTCAAGAACATATCTTTAGTAGATTTAGATTTCCACGAGCAATAATCAGCGATGGGGGTGCACATTCTTGGAACCGGTCTTTCAAAAAATTGATGGCAAAGTACGGGGTGAAACACAAAGTGGCCACGGCGTATCATCCGTAAATGTCAGGCCATGTGGAGACAAGCAACAGATAAATCAAAGCAATTCTTGAAAAAACCATTCAGCCAAACCGCAAAGATTGGTCGACCAAGCTCATTGACGCTTTATGGGCTTATCGAACGGCATACAAAACAGTCTTGGGAACCAGTCCTTACCGAATGGTGTATGGTAAGGCGTGTCATCTCTCAGTGGAGTTGGAGCATCGGGCATATTGGGCGATTTGTGCGGTAAATTTTGACTTGACACAAGTTTGTACTCAGTGAGGATTGCAATTGGAAGAACTTGATGAAATTCGGAATGCGGCTTGCGACAACGTGGACATCTACAAGAAGAGGGTTAAGTCCCACCACGACAGTAAGATCATTGACAAAGATATCCGAGTCGGCATGCAAGTGATGTTGTTTAACTCTCGCCTACGTTTATTCCCCAAAAAGCTAAAATCACGTTGGAGTGGACCATTCCTTGTTACCGAGGTCTTTCCATATGGAGTAGTGCGATTGGTCAACGAGAAAACCAAGGGAAGTTTTCAAGTGAACGGCCATCAAGTGAAGCCGTACTTCCAAGGTTCGGGATTGCTTCAAGATAAGGAGATGGTGACTCTCATCGACCCAATTTTGGTTTAGATGTGGCGACTTCGTCAAGCTAGCTTCATTAATGAAGCGCTTCTTGGGAGGCAACCCAAGCCTTTTAACTTTATATGTTCTTGTGTGTTTTTGTTCTTGTTGTTTCAGGTCCCTTTCATTATTCAGGCCCGTTGGACGATTTTCAACACCGACTCTTCACCAAAAGCGCGAATTCAGGGACGTCTCTCTTTCTCTTCCTTTTACCATACCTTGCTTAATTTTTTGTTTTATACAATGTGGACATTGTATGGTTTAAGTGTGGGGGGGTTGTCATTTGGTTAGCAATTGCTCGTATGCTTGCTTGTGGTTGATTTGAGTTGTGTGTATTGATATTGACTGGAACCTTGATGAAGTGACGTGGTTAGATGATTTGGTTAGGATATTTAGACTTCCGTTCGAATAATAGTGTAATTGTGGGGAATGAAGTGTAAATAATCTATGAAGTGTTTTGTCCCCTGTTCTATTCTTATTCGGTTCCAAAGAGTCAATTACTCTCTACTAGCCTCGTTTTCCAATACCCTCTATAGGGTTTTATGTCATTTTTCTTTTTATTTCGGAGACGTTAATACTCCATGTGCTGAAATTGAAAAATGCTATCAGTTGCACCTAGAAACGTAAGATTGGAGTTAATGAGCTCTTGTTTGTAATTTATGTGAATTATGCTCGTTTAGTACCTCTTCTCTATAGGTACTCATAAAAAAAGAGAGAAAATAAAAAGAATAAAAAATAAGTACAAGAAGCGAAAACCTTATACAAGTTAAGTTCGTATTTTTGTTTTTATTTTTATTTATTAGATTATATTGTTAAAGAGGTATATAGATGACTGGGCTAGTCGGGTGACAACTTGGCGGTTTGTTCAGGGATAGACTTTGGCCGAGGAATGGATGGGTGATGTACATGGAGGTCAACTCATTACTTTTAGGTGTTCGGAAGCTAGTCTAAATCTTTTATCTCAACGTATCATTTCGTCCTTTTAGTTGGATTATCAGTCAGTTTAATGCATTAACTTCTTGAATCATTTGGATGCATTAGTAATTAAGTCATCGGTTAATTAGCTTTTCCTTGTCTACGTCTAGACTAGATTTTGCTTGAGGACAAGCAAAAAGCTAAGTGTGGGGGAGTTTATTTGTACATATTTGTATGTGACTTTCGTGTGTTTTTACTTTGCATTTTGTGCGTTTTGTCGGGTTTTAGGTTTCTATTCTTCTTATTCTCTTCTTTTTAGTATTTTTCATTTCTTATCTCATTTTATGTTTTTCTTCTTTATTTTAAAAGTAATAGTCTAATTATGTTTAATTTTCTCTTTCAGCTTCGAGACGACGAAGATTGAACGAGCAATGTGTTGAGCTGACACCGGGTACCAGTCCGACACTGGGTTACCCAGTGTTCGAGTCCTGCCGACACTAGCTGCCGACGCCCGCAGCTAGCGCTCACGTCGATGCCGGGAGCCACCCGCATCGACCGACGCACCTGTCGATGCTCCTGAGCTTCAAATAGACAAAACTCTCTGTGAGCGTCGATCCATAGACCGTCGTTCGACGCACCCATCGACGCTCCTGAGCTTCAAATCGACAAAACTCTCTGTAAGCATCGATTCATAGACCGTAGACCGATGCACACCTGCCCACGCCCATCGATGCAACCCTGCTGACATGCACCGTCGAGCCCTGGCACGCGTCGATGCCAAGCCTTGGCAAGCGTCGGCCGACGCTCCGATGGTTGAGCAGTTAATTTTGGAAAAATCTATAAATACCCGGTGGTTTCTTCATTTATTCATCAACCACTTGGGGGGAAGGTTTCAAATATATCAAATACCTCAAGTGATGCCCCATTTTAGTTACGTTGAAGTTTCCGATAGATGATTATGCCGTTCTTCCATTTCTACTACGTTCGTCGTTCTAATTCGTTATTAGTCACTGAAGATTGTTCGATTGCTGCTAATATTATATGAACTATAAGTTCCTGCACTTTTTATTTGCCTTTTGATTTAGTTAAAATGTTGTACTTTCATTTGGCTTTGTATTAGTTTAGTAATTCAAGCACGTTTTACTTTTAATTCGCTAGTTTTATCATGTTGTTTTCTCGTCTTTATAAATCCTAGTTTTTTATTACTTTTAATTAGTTTTAGGTTTTGTATACTCGTTTCCAAATTCATAGTTATAGAAACCCCTTCCCGAAAATAGATCGTGTGTTTAGTTATAGAATTATTAAACAAACATTTGTCGACGCCGATTGCTATTCCTTGTGATTCGACTCGAGTTAAACTTATTGCCTACAATAGCTCCGTTCTCTTACGGACGAGCTTTTTATTTTTAAAGCGAAAAAGTTCGATTCATCCACCTCTTGCGATTGGGTAACGGTGTGAGTAACAGTATGGTAATCATTAGGTATAACGGTAATAGCTACCGCTAAAGTTAACCATTATCTTCAAAAACTTGCTACTTTTTCGCCGAAACGCTCGATTCTCGTCTCTTAATCATCAATCTTCATCTCTTACGTGCTGAGCTCCTCAGGTTACTTAGATATAAGGCGAAAAATAGAGATAATTCACCTATTTGCATCAATTAAGATCAAAATATGGTAAAATAAGCTTGAAGTACAAATATACGAATTTAAGCTTAAATTATCCAACTTATACCAAAAAATAGGAAAAACTGACTAAATTACTAATAAAAATGAGCACAAATACGTGTTAATCACCCTATAAGCCTTTATATATGACATCAATCCAACGATGATCCAAATAAAACTCCTAGACGGCTTAGTTGGACGAACTCAATATATAAAGAACATTCACTTGAACTCAGCAAATTATAACCTTGATACAAAACTTTGGTGAAATTTCTTTCATTCCGAATCACTCGATTAAGTTTAAGATTTATCCAAGTGTCTATCTCAATGGCTTAATCAATTTATCTCATCTTTATTAGTCGACAACTAGACAATACTTCAATTACTATACAATACTTCAATTACTATATTGAACATGTCTCTTGCATTGGCCAATGACTTTAGTCGACCTAATATAGAGATTACGAGTGATCTCTTTCCAAATTCCAATCGAGGAATGAATTCTTTATTGGCTCAACTACCACCTTCATTTACATCATGATGCACCCAATACAAGCCGTATCTACCCCGAAAGGAGTGCAAGCATTGATCATGGTCAAAGTACATCACTCAGTAAACAAGGTGCGTATTGACCTCAAGACAAAGGATTATCACACGCTTTATACACTGATTAGTTTATAGACATACAATGAATAACTTATTAGTAGGGTTTACCAATACTCTTCAAAGTATCCATGTGTCCAGCACGAATAACTATTATTCGCAATCGTGAGACTTACTGCATTCTCTAAAATGTGATGCAGACCACATGCCGACATATATTATATTATCAATATCCCAATCTTGATACTCATTAGTCGTGGCTATTTTAAGAGTAATGTTTTATCAATGACATCTCACCATATCAATGACAGCATTAATTTTACAGGAACATTTATATGAATAATCACAAACAATCATAATAATACAATAAATGTAATGCCATATATATTCCGATATATATAATAATTTTGATCAAATATAATGTCTTTAATTCTAATTATTTACAAGACATTCATACTTTCAGGAACCTCAAAAGTTAATCTGGAACCTCAAAAGTTAATCTGGGAATTGATTAACTTTCATTAGTAGGAGTGATAAATTCACTCCTAGTTTTGTCATTGTAAAAAATAAATTGTGCTTTAGCTCCAAATGTACGATAGCTTTAGAGAATTATTTTATTACACAACCATTTAAATATAAAACCAACTCATATTTCCAAACACAAATATATAGCGAGTGCTTGATTTTCATGTTTTGACGGTTCTTCAAACTCATATTGCTGATCATTTAGTTAATTCTGAGATTATACTATTGAATCTTTACTAAATTTCAGATGCATACACTCTCAAATATAGAGGCGACAAGTTCCATGGATGCATTTAAATGTCCAGGTCCATTATGGAAAAAGCCTCCTGTCCTGTTAGTGGATTATTTTAGAATAGAGTGTATTTTTTTTATTTTTTCAGACAAATACGGAGTATTTCTACTAAAGTTTTGACCCATTCTCTCAAATTCATTGTTGTAAGCAAGTTCCTACTTGCTTCTGTTAGCAAATTCATTTTCCCTCGATGTGAAATTAGCCAGTGCCAGTTGGATTCAATCTGTAAATGAGGTTGAGTTTTCATATATGAAATCCATTCTTTCATTTGAAAAAAGAGTTCTTATTGTGCTTTTGCTAAAACGTCTAACAACATTCTTTCTTGAGGATCATTTAACACTTGAATTCTTTGTTTTATCTTTAATGCTTGAATTCATTCTATGTATAAATCCTAATTTTTGCAATCAGGGTATTATGTAAGGCACAAAGATGGGCACATCTTGGATTCTGAAGGTGAAAAGCACCTAGTTGCAACGTGCTTGATTGCTGCCACAAAAATAAGAGTTTCTCATTTCTGTTAAAGTTTGACTTCAAAAACTGGTTATTCAATTTCAACCCACATTTATCTAAATGTCCGACAGATTTTACGAAAGCGTGCTTTTGCGTTTGGGAATCATTTTGGGATATTACAATAATATATTTTTGTCTACCTCTTTAATATATTGTCATGGAGAGTGCAGAGAAATTGTGCGAGGAAGGTATTTGACGAAATGTTTGAAAGAAATGTTGTGTCTTTGGATAGTTTGATTTGTACGTCAACAGATTGGCATCACGAGGGTGTCTCTAATTTCCAAGGGTTTTTGTGAACCACTCCATTTATCTTTTTTCATTTGGGGTTTACTCCGCTTTTAATTTTTTTTTAATTTCTATTCCCAAGCCCAATACATAAATTAAAGCTAACTCTTTTGTGACACGTATACCCTTAGATTTTTATGCAGAAAATTGAGTACTTAATTGTATCATACTTAATATTTAGGTACAAAAAAAGAATACTTAGATAATTAACAGATAGTACTTAGGCCCAACATTCTTCTGTAAAATTAAAAATCCTCTATAATTTCATACCATTCTTTGACCAAAATAACTTCGGGTGAGATGGGTTTCGATGCCACCAGTTGGAAAATTTTCACCCCTAGTTCGTTTTACAGACGGTATGATTATCTAACTTATATTCTCAAAAGTTGAACTACAAGTTATTCGACCATTTCAGCAACTATTCAGCACATCCTTGGTTCGTTTCGTACTCTAAGCGTACGAGATACTTAATTTATAGAGATAAATTAATGTGATATTAAGCACACATGTTGAAACGAAAGCCTTTATTTTATTAAAAACTTAAAAGCAAATTTATTACATTAGTAATCTATTTTTGGGAGGAGATAACCTTTTAGCCTCTCATAGAGAAGGCTTGTTCTCGAAAGCACATAATAACTCACTATTACAGAAAGTTATTACAATACTTATTCTCTCTCTCTCTCTTTCTCTTTTACTCAAATTATACTATAATTATGAGAAAATAGAAGTGAATGCTCGATGTCCTCTACTTCCTCAAACACTGGTCATTTATACACCTGACTCCGGATTTCAAATCGGTCTCCAAAACTTGTTGATAAAAAATGCATCATTGTTTACATCTTTTGCTTTATTATTGCGAGTCAGTGGCCCTTAGTGTCCACCGACTCATTTCGTTGTTGCGCCCTTATGACTCAGCCATCTTGTGTTGTCGGGAATCTTTTCACATTGTATTTTTGCGTGGTCTCTACGCTTTTTTGAAAATAGCTGGCTTTTTGTCTTTTCCAACTATATTATCCTGTTGGTCCGGTTTGGGTCGAAAGCATTTCCCAAACTTGGGTTCCTTCTGTTCCGGGCATGCCTGAAATATCCGATCAATCCACCGTCCGACATGCGCCATGTTGCAGAATTTCTGGTAGGTTTCTTTGCTCACTGAAATCTTATTTTCCCATTTGACTATTCTCTTTGTTTCGAAAAGAGTTTCTTCAAAGCCTATAGTAGCTCCTGTCATGGAATTAAGGAGGAATGATTCATTCGCCAAATTCTAAATGGGTACTTTACTTTATCCATTTCAGTTAGACAATCCCATAGTCCCCATGCTCATCGTGTGGAAGCATTGTCTTCTGAAATTGCTCTTGGTGCGTCCTCTGGTGAGGCAGCTTTAATATATTTCATTGCGGTCCCATCCGGTCTTTTAAGTTTGATGAAATGAAAGTTTCGTTCAAGCCTTTCTTCGCTAGTTCAGGTCAGGTGCTGCACTGATAAAATACAGCTTCAAGATGTCTCATCTGGCCAAATGTGGATTATTGGCCAAAGTCTCATGAACCGATTCCCCAATCCATTTTGGTAGTTTGGAGATTTCTGTGAAGCCTGGTGCAATAGTATAAACTGAAGGTAAGGTTCCAAAATTATACCATTCTTTTACTTCATTTGGATGACTTCCCACTTTCATCCTAACTCTTGGTTATTTTCTAGAGATATCGATTATTGTTGATATCTCTTCTGGTAGCTAACTTCTTCTACTGCCTTTGATAAATCTGTATAGGATAAACTTTAATCTCACCAGTTTTGAATCTTAGAAGTGTCAGTCTATGGCCAAAGACTCAACTCTCCCTCTTTAACCAAGAGGTTTGGGTTGACTTGAAACCTCCGATTGTGACACCGAGGTTTCAACATTCGTTACAACTTGTATATTCTCATGAAATGAATCATCTGCAACACTTATGATTATGGTACTTGAATCCATAACCTCCGGGTTAGAGACCCATTCTCAAATTACTCATTTTTGTACCGTAGGAGATGCGACCTGGAGGAGAAACCTTCGCAAAGAAAGGCGATGGATCTGACCTCCCTAAAAGAACATACTTGAAGCCTAGGGACCGAGGATTACAATATGAGAAGAACAAAAGATTACGAGATTTGTGGCTATAAAAAAAAGCACTGATGATTATGACAGAAATTACGAGATATGATGTAAAAGGTTGAAGGTCATGCCATTTGAATTAAAGAACGTTAGGCCCACTTAAAAGCGATTGATGGAGGTCTATGAGGATGATATGGTGGTAAAGAGCAAGAAGGTAACACATGTAGCCTAATCTCCGGAAGACCTTAGACACATTGAGAAAGTACGAAATGAAATTGAAACTAGACAAGTTCGTTCGGTGTAAGATAGTGAAAGTTCCTAGGATACACGGTGAAAGAAAAGGAAACCAATGCTTGTCTTCTTGCTGAGAATTTGAGGCAAAGAATTCTCTTGATCGATTTTTTTTTTTTTACTTCTTTTTACTACACCCGTGCTCAAATAATTTCATGGATCCACAAATTTTAGGGGAAAGAAGATGAAACCCAAGGTTATTGGATGACCCAAGACAATTTAAGGTGACCTAAAATCAAAATAAGTTCCAATTAGTTTTGGATTTGATACAGCATGAAAGGTGACCTTATCTTATAATAGTTATTTATGTTTTAAAATACAGTGAAATAGACTCATCATGACACTGGAATTGCAACTTTGTAATGCTATTAGACTGAACCACTGAGTCTAGTTTAACTTTAAAATAATTCTCACTTTTTTATCAACTCTAGTATAATAAGCTTCATTTCCATCCAACGGATTTACAAAGTTCCAACTCTGTATGTTTTTGGAGAAGATTGTACTGTTTATTCATATTTGTGAGCTTGAAAATAATACAGTTGGGTAATCAATGTTTAATATACATTATTATTGTATTCATAATAGTTTTTCCTTCTTTGGTTTTGAGAAATGCAGATATATGCAGAAATGACTGGAAATGTTATGATAGATGCTCGCTCAACCGGAAAATATTATAATTGTAAGAGTGCGAATTGCATATTTGTCTGTGTTTGATGTGTTTAAGTCTAATAGAGAGCGACCTGATAAGTTCAGGCCGCCTCATCATATAATGCCTGACGACCTGAAGATGAGTGCAGCACCAGGTCACAAGGTTGGAAACCTCTCAGGTCGTACGAGAGGTCGCCCAGAGGTCGCACGTACAGCTAGAAATGGGTCTCACATGAGGACAACCTACACTACGTCAGCTGATGATGTCAGCCCTAATCTAGTACATCAATCTGTTAGAATGTACTGTAGCAATAGTGACCACACGATCTAGATGAACGTTGCAAAAGTGTACTGTAGCAATCTTAGCCACATATTTTAGGGTTACATCTGTCTTACATGATACTATAAATAGTGATGACATTCCCTGCTATAATTGATTTGCATCTTTTTGTACATATTTTTGCTATCGTTTTTGTATCACGTTGCGTGTGTTTCGCTTGCTTTTAGGTGTTTTAGGAGTCGAGTTGGCCGTTTTTCGTTATTTCTAGGTTTTCTTAGTTTTTGTACGTTTTATTAATAATTTTCGTAGTTTTTCACTTTTTCATTTTTCTCTTGGCCGTAGGACGTCCAAGCGGGGCCCGCGCTCATTTGGGATCGTTGATACTCGACTCGGGAGTGGACGGAAAAGCAAGGAAGCGCAATGGACGAGGCTCGATTACCGGCGGACGTGAAAAGAACGAGAAATCGAGCCGGGCGCAGGAATCCAGTCGACCGACTGGATGTTCAGTCGATCGACTGACCTTATAGTCGATCGACTTAACCCCCAAAATCGACTGGATTCTAGGGACTTTTGGCATTTTGGACGACGCAGTCGATCGACTGCCTACTTGGCCGATCGACTGGAGCCCTCAAGATCGACTGGATTTCAGGGACTTTTGGCCATTTTTGACATGCAGTCGATCGACTGCTGACATGACCGATCGACTGCCAGTCGATCGACTGAAAAGCAGATTTTTTTTGGAGAATAAGTAATCAGACGTCTTTTCAAGAGAAGGCAACTTGCAGAAGGCCTTTCTTCCCAAAGAAAGCTCCTTCAAACCAGAAAACAATTCCCTTTCATATTTGCTCAATTTAAATTCTCATAAATTCTAGTAATTAGTGATAGATTAGTTAAGTTTTAGATCCATGTTAGTTAGTTGTTTAAGCTTTGGTTTACATTTCTTTTTGGTGAAGAATCCTTCAACCTTTCAAGCTTTCCTTTTCAAGCTTATTGGAATCATACATTTGGTAATATCTTTCTATTAATATAAGTTTTATGTTCATGTTATTTTCTTTAATCTTGTGTTAATGTTTGGATCATAGTTTCGTTGCTATTTTGATTATCAAAACTTTCATTTTTATTTTGTAGCTTTCTAGCTTTTGAACTTATGCTTTTAAGTTATTAAGTTGTTTAAATCAATTTCTCAAAGCTTTTATAAGTTCTATATAATCTTCCCTTTTTAAAGCTTTAATTTTTGTTAAATTAATATTGACTTTTTCAAATAAGCTTGACTTTAATTTTTCCTCCATTTTCCTTAATTTAAAATTATAAGTTTCATTAGTTAACTAGTTTAGATTAATCGTTTTAAATAAGCTCTAATTTCCTTTTCATTTTCAATGTTTTTAAATCTTGTATTTCAATATAAATCTTAGTCGTAAAACTCAAAATCGAACAATGACTACTGCTTTCTTAGTTTAAATTAGTTTCGTATAAA
>BMAC01000081.1:1569939-1606184 GCA_014905375.1 Phtheirospermum japonicum
TATATATATATATATAAAAGAGAGAGAAAAAAGAAAAAGAAAAAGAAAAAAAGAAAAAGAAAAAGAGACGAATAAACAAGGTAAGTTATAAATCCTTGAAGTTGTTGAGTAGTTAGTAGCACGTTTTTCCCTTTTCCATTTTTAGTATATATTTGTTAAAGAGAAGCGTAGATGATTTTGGCTAGTAGGGAGCCGATTAACGGTTCGAGCATGAATAGACCTTAGCCGGGGCGAGGATGGGGGGACCGACTTGGTGAATTGCTTAAGTTCTTTTAGGGTTCGGAATTCGATCTAAATTTCCTTAACAAAGCACATTGACATCCTTTTAGCCAAATCTAACAAGCAACGTAGCGTACGACGTCTCGAATTATCTGGTGCATTAGTTTAGGGTTGGTCGGGGGTAATTTTGTAAATTTACATTAGTTTTGCTTGAGGACAAGCAACCGTTCTAAGTGTGGGGTGGTTGATTTGCATCTTTTTGTACATATTTTTGCTATCATTTTTGTATCACGTTGTGTGTGTTTCGCTTGCTTTTAGGTGTTTTAGGAGTCGAGTTGGCCGTTTTTCGTTATTTCTAGGTTTTCTTAGTTTTTGTACGTTTTATTAATAGTTTTCGTAGTTTTTCACTTTTTCGTTTTTCTCTTGGTCGTAGGACGTCCAAGCGGGGCCCGCGCTCATTTGGGATCGTTGATACTCGACTCGGGAGTGGACAGACAAGCAAGGAAGCGCAACGGATGAGGCTCGACCAACCGGCGGACGTGAAAAGAACGAGAAATCGATCCGGGCGCAGGAATCCAGTCGGCCGACTGGATGTTCAGTCGATCGACTGACCTTATAGACGATCGACTGAACCCCCAAAATCGACTGGATTCCAGGGACTTTTGGCATTTTGGACGACGCAGTCGATCGACTTCCTACTTGGCCGATCGACTGCGGTCGCTCGACTGGAGCCCTCAAGATCGACTGGATTCCAGGGACTTTTGGCCATTTTTGACATGCAGTCGATCGACTGCTGACATGACCGATCGAAGCAGTCGATCGACTGAAAAGCAGATTTTTTTTGGAGAATAAGTAATCAGACGTCTTTTCAAGAGAAGGCAACTTGCAGAAGGCCTTTGTTCCCCAAGAAAGCTCCTTCAAACCAGAAAATAATTCCCTTTCATATTTGCTCAATTTAAAATCTCATAAATTCTAGTAATTAGTGATAGATTAGTTAAGCTTTAGATCCATGTTAGTTAGTTGTTTAAGCTTTGGTTTGCATTTCTTTTTGGTGAAGAATCCTTCAAGCTTTCAAGCTTTCCTTTTCAAGCTTTTTGGAATCATACATTTGGTAATATCTTTCTATTAATATAAGTTTTATGTTCATGTTATTTTCTTTAATCTTGTGTTAATGCTTGGATCATAGTTTAGTTGCTATTTTGATTATCAAAACTTTCATTTTCATTTTGTAGCTTTCTAGATTTTGAACTTATGCTTTTAAGTTGTTAAGTTGTTTAAATCAATTTCTCAAAGCTTTTATAAGTTCTATATAATCTTCCCTAATTAAAGCTTTAATTTTTGTTAAATTAATATTGACTTTTTCAAATAAGCCTTTTCCTCCATTTTCCTTAATTTAAAATTATAAGTTTTATTAGTTAACTAGTTTAGATTAATCGTTTTAAATAAGCTCTAATTTCCTTTTCATTTTCAATGTTTTTAAATCTTGTATTTCAATATAAATCTTAGTCGTAAAACTCAAAATCGAACAATGACTACTGCTTTCTTAGTTTAAATTAGTTTCGTATAAACCGACGATAAGAACAATTAAGAAACCGATAGCCGATAACATCCATCCTCGAGAGACACGACTCGGGAAGAACTCGCCGCCCTACAACCGGCTCCGAACTCTTGCGGAGACGGATTCTCAAATTAGAGCGTCGAGAATCCACCGATCATTAATGATTAAGAAAAATATGATTGAATGAATTGCAGTTGAACACAAAATCTTTCTTCAAAAATTAATTCTTTACTTTATTTCATGGTATCAGAGCAGGTTTTTACCTGACTCTAAACACCTCCTATCCCATTTTATTCTCTCCTTATATCTCATGGAAGATAACACATCTCCATCTCAAGAGGCTCAAGCGAGCTCTCATTCGATAATCCAGAATACTACTCTATCTTCTCAAAGCTCAAACTCAGCAATCCAGTTGCAAAATCAGCTCATCTCAATCAAACTAAATGACTCAAATTATCTGCTTTGGAAAATTCAAGTTTACAAAGCCGTCAGAGGATACAGACTTGAAGGCTACCTCACTGAAGAAATCATACCCCCATCTCAGATCATCGAAGGATCAGTAAACCCGGAATTCCTGCTCTGGGTTTGGCAAGATCAGTTGTTAGCATCCTGGCTTCTCTCCTCCTCTCTGAAAATCTACTTACCATGATGGTTGGTCTTGCGTTTTCAAGAGAAATATGGCAAACTCTGGAGGCTAACTTTTCCAGTCAAACTACAGCTAGGAAAATGAAGTACAAGATGCAACTCTCCTCTATCAAGAAAGGAACCATGAGAATCAGAGAATATGTTAACAAAGTCAAAACTTGTTGTGACATGATGGCTTCAGCTGGTCAACCAATTTATGAAGAAGACCAAGCAATTCATGTTCTCACCGGACTGGGAGGAGATTTTGACCTGGTGGTAGTCGTAGCTACAGCTTGGAGTGACTCACTCATCCTCAGAAACATTCTACCTATGTTGTTAAGCTATGGGACCAGACTGGAAGCTGGAAATGCATCAAACCTCATCAACATAGAAAGATCAAGCCCTACTATAAACGTCGCCAATCATTTTTTTGGTCGGAAAAGAGACACCTGGACTGGTGCAGGAGCAAACAGAGGAAGAGGTCGCCACCCTGGAAGAGGTGAAAGAGGAAGGAACAACAGCAACATAGGATGAGGTGGAAAAGGTTTCAGGCTAGGAAACAGGTCGCCTTGTCAAATCTGTGGTTACTCTAACCACTCTGCTGCAAATGCTATTACCGATTTGATGCTGCCTACACTGCACAGTCCAATACACAGAATAGCTTCAACACTTCAGTGAGCTTCTACTCAGCTTATCCTGTCACTCAGTGCATTGATCCCTCTGCCCTATCACTGATGTCTAATTCAGGCAGCGATGCGAGTTGGTATGCAGATTCTGGAGCCTCTAATCATGTCACCAATGACCTCTCTAATATCAATATCGCCTCAGAATTCAAAGGAAACAACAAGGTTCAAGTTGGAAATGGATCAGGTTTGTGTATTTCTCATATTGGTAATTCTCAGTTTCAGTCCAGCAATAAATCATTTTTACTCAAAAAACTCCTTCATGTTCCACACATAATTAAGAACCTTATTAGTGTCTCTCAATTTTCTCAAGATAACTCTATTTACTTTGAATTTCATCCTACTTCTTGCTGTGTAAAGGATCAGGTTACACATCAAATTCTTCTCAGAGGCTCTCTTAGGAATGGCCTTTACAAATTTGACATTCAGCTCGCCAATACCTCCAGCTCGCTATCAGCTCCATCTACCTCTTTCACAAGACGAGACCCTAGTATCTTCATCACTGAGTCCATTGATCCAAATAAGGAAGAAGATTTACAGTTATGGCATCTTAGACTAGGCAATCCTGCCAACAATGTACTGCAAAAAGTTCTCAAAACCTGTAATCTCTCCATAGCTAATAATAATAAAATTACTTTTTCCACTTGTTGTGCTTGTCTTCAGGGTAAAAGCCATAAGATACCATTCTCTCCCTCAGGAACTGAATATACAAAACCATTTAATCTTGTACATACAGATGTATGGGGTCCTGCTCCTGTCAAATCCTTGAATGGATTCTCCTACTATGTTTCCTCTATTGATCACTACACTAGATATACTTGGATCTATCTGCTAAAGCATAAATTTGATGTGCTCACTGCCTTCACTCATCTGCAAAATCTTATCCTTACTCAGTTTCATTATAAAATAAAGTCAGTACAGAGTCATGGAGGGGGAGAATTTAAAGCCCTCACAACCCTGTTTCACTCCTTAGGGATACACCACAGAATATCTTGCCCCTTTACACCTGAACAAAATGGCCTTGCCGAAAGAAAACATAAACACATTGTTGAGAAAGGTCTCTCTCTTCTCTCTAACTCTCATTTACCTATAAAATATTGGGACGATGCCTTTAGCACTGCTGTCTATCTCATAAATTGATTACCCTCTAAAACCACCACTCAGTACAAAAGTCCTCATCAGCTCCTACTAAATCAAATTCCTAACTACACTCATCTTAAACCCTTTGGGTGTCTCTGTTACTTTCATCTTAGACCACTCAATAACCATAAGCTTCAGTTCAGGTTGCAACCTAGTACGTTCCTTGGTTACAGTAAACACTATAAGGGTTTCAAATTCTTACTACCAGATAACAAGGTTATAATCACCAGACATGTGATATTTGAGGAGCTCAAATTTTCCTTCTCTAAGAATTCTAAACCTCACTCCTGCTCCAATATTCAACCATCTATTCTTGGTCCTCCACCTCTTATACCTATTCCCCATACCACTACACCGTCAGAGAGGTCGCCACTACCTTCTGCAACCTCACCACATGTGCCAGCGACCTTAACCCAACCGCATGCGACCTCACCACAATCACATGCGACCTCAACACAACCACATGCGACCTCACCACAGTCTCATATTCAGACTTCCATACTTGTTCCGCCTCCTCTTATACAGGTTCCCCAGAATCCATAATGCGCGACCTCACCACAACCTCATATGTTCCATTCCTCTAGTCTTCCCCATCAGCCAATCCCACTATCCTCCAGTCAATCCAGTCCCTCTACTATTCCTCTTACTGTTGAATTACCAATAATGAGCTCTCCACATGCTTCTCCTTTTTCTTCTGTGCCTAGTGCTAATCCTTTTACAGGTAAACATCACATGATAACAAGAGCTAAATTAGGAATTTACAAGTCCAAGGTGCTCAGCACGGAGCTCCTCGATTTCAGGGAGCCCTCCTCCTATGTTGAAGCTTTAACACATCCCAAGTGGAAAGCAGCTTTGTGCGAAGAGTATGCAGCTCTTCTTAAGAACTAGAGATGGTCTCTCTCTGAGCTACCTCCTGGCAAGTCGTTGATTGGTTGCAAGTGGGTGTTCAAGCTGAAAACTCATGATAATGGTATTGTTGCTCGTTATAAAGCCAGATTGGTCGCCAAAGGATACAGTCAGGTGCCCAATTTTGATTTTTCTCACACCTTCAACCCTGTTGTTAAAGCTACCACTCCGAGTTGTGCTCTCCATCGCTGTCAACTGTAATTGGTCGGTCAAACAATTGGATGTCAATAATGACTTTCTGAATGGCGAGCTGGACCGAGAAATCTTCATGGATCAGCCACCTGGTTTTGAACAGGAGGGTACCGTAATTCAGGTGTCCAGGTTGTCAAAAAGCGATTTATGGGCTTAACCAGGCTCCCCGCGCCTGGTTTGGAAAATTGTGAGATGTCCTTATTCATTTTGGTTTCTCTACTTCCAAGGCTGATAGTTCTCTCTTCTACTCAAACAATTCCTCAGGGTGCATCTGGGTTTTGGTGTATGTCGACGATATCCTCGTCACGAGCAGCGACACCGCCGGAATTTCGAAGCTTATTGCTCACCTTGATTCAGTCTTTTCATTAGAGAGTCTAGGTGAACTGCATCACTTCCTTGGCATTGAGGTCTCACACACCGCTCAGGGTCTCCATCTGAATCAAGGCAAGTACATCTTGACTCTTCTAGAAAAAGCTGGTATGGCTGGAGCTAAAGCACTCCTACGCCGATGGTCGTTTCTCCTGTACTCTCTAAATCTCAAGGGGAACCCACTATTGATCCATCCTTTTATAGAAGTATTGTTGGAGCTCTTCAGTATATTATAATCACTCGACCTGATATTTCTTATAGTGTCAACAAAGTTTGCCAGTATATGCACTGTCTTCTCAGCACACACTGGCGGGCTGTCAAGAGAATTTTGCGATACCTTGCTGGTACCATTCCTTATGGAATAACCTACACTAAAACCTCACACTTTACCTTGACAGGTTTTTCAGACTCCAACTGGGCTGGTGAACTGGATGACAGAAATCCGTCACTGGGTTTTGTATTCTTCTTGGACTCAGCACCAAGGCTAAATATCGCAGCCGATCCTTGTTACATGAGCTTCACATCACACTTCTTGCTATTCCAAAAATATGGGTCGACAACAAGAGTGCTATTGTTGTTGCCTCCAATCATGTTCTCCATGCTCGTACCAAGCACTTTGAATTAGATCTTCATTTTGTTCGCGACTTCATTATGAAGAAATTACTGCAGGTTCAGTTTGTTCCTTTTGTTGATCAAACTGCCGATGTCTTCACCAAACCACTATCTCATCAATTCTTTGTTCGACTTCGACATAAGCTCTCTGTTCTTCCTCTAGCCGCACTCGAATTGAAAGGGGATAATAGAGAGCGACCTGATAAGTGCAGGTTGCCTCCTCATATAATGCCTGGAGACCTGAAGATGAGTGAAGCACCAGGTCGTAAGGTTGGCGACTTCTCAGGTCGTACGAGAGGTTGCCCAGAGGTCACACGTACATCTAGCAATGGGTCTCACATGAGGACAACCTACACTACGTCAGCTGATGATGTCAGCCCTAATCTAGTACATCCAGCTGTCAGAATGTACTGTAGCAATAGTGACCACACAATCTAGATGAACGTTGCAAAAGTGTACTGTAGCAATCTTAGCCACATATTTTAGGATTACATTTTTCTTACATGATACTCTATATAGTGGCGACATTCCCTGCTGTAATTATTAAGAAAAATATGATTGAAAGAATTGCAGAAAAGTTGAACACAAAGTCTTTCTTCAAAAATGAATTCTTTACTTTCTTTCAAAGTGAGCTAGTGTATTTTCTTATAACCACTTTTAGCTGAGTTAAACTTCTTCACTGTGTAGTTGCAAGGCTTATGGGTCGAGCTACTTCTCACATAACATTAGAGTGCAGTTTGCAGACTCATCCTAATATAATAATTATTGGTCAAAAGGTATTAGCATTTTTTCTTCAATTTCTTATGTTTTTTTTTGTTCATTCATTATTATTCTTATTATGTTTGTTGTGGCATCTATGTGTGGATATTGCTGAATTGTCATCAAGGACTCATTGCATCGCATTCGATAAAATGCTGACCAACTTTATCACATTTATACCATTTTTTAGCAATTATCAATTGTTCAATGACAATGTATATACGTGCTTTTGTAGTTGATACTGCTTTGATATGTGATGTTAAATGCTTCTCACTCATGTCAAATGAAAACTTTTCTATTTTGGCCTAGTAGTTGGAGAATTTAGAGTTTTCACGGACTTTG
This sequence comes from Phtheirospermum japonicum, assembly GCA_014905375.1. NCBI lineage: Eukaryota > Viridiplantae > Streptophyta > Magnoliopsida > Lamiales > Orobanchaceae > Phtheirospermum > Phtheirospermum japonicum. Next base: position 1,577,344 of record BMAC01000081.1, read on the forward strand.
TGAATTTGGTTCATCTTGTCTTAAGCTCGAAGATCTTTATAGCGCTATGTGTTGTTAAATGCTTCTTAATTCTAGTTTCATATGTCCTCATAATTGCTGATTATGATTTTTTACTTGTAGCCTCTCTTTTTCTTAATAAATTGATCTCCAAGAAACACTCATCTCATAAGCTACAACTTACTAAAAGAGATTCTTAAGAGTAAAACTTGACAAAGTACATTTGACTTCTAATTATCAGTTATTTAACACTCTCCTTCCTTATTTTATCCATTTGTACTTTTCGTCTTGAGTTTTATTCTTCAAGTCTTTGAGTTAGATCATTTTGTATCTTCTTTATAGCTTTACCTTTTGATTTTGCAATGATTCTGCACTTTTGGGCTTCTCAAAGTAAGGTTTGTTTTTTTATGGTGTCATTGTTTTATTGTTTTCCAAAAACTCTTGTGTGATTAAGTCTAAATTGATTTGTTTTTCTCATTTTTAATTATAATTTCTTGATTTCTTATTGAGATTGTTGTTTGCAAGATATTATGCTACCATGCAAGAAAAAAAAGAACTAATGACTGTAATATGAATCAGATTATTTAGATTTATAGTGAAAATATGATTCAAGCTTTTGTGTTGCCTACTTATGAAAATTTGTCAAAAGATCAATAGCTTGCCCGCAAGAGAACGGGGTCGCGCGTAGTTTGGCAACTTGACTCGAGTCATCTCTCGAGGAATATACAATCGGAATTCTCAAACAGTTTGTTCAACTTAAATTCACATACATTTGGGGGGGGGGCTTTGATTGTTTGATTATCTAAGAATTTAAAATGCATGAACTATAATTAAAACTAAGTAATTTAATTCAGCAATTGGAATTTATAAACTAGAGTAATTATTCTAAGACTCTAAACAAGATCAACTAACATGAACGAACAACAATTATCTAGAACGAAATTTATCGAAGTAAACTAATCCAAGCATGAATAATAACTAAGCATTAATTAAACTAAAGATTATGAATTCAATACCAAAAATATCTAAGGTTTGAAACATCAAATAACTCAAGAACAAATATTAGAAACTACTACTTAATTGAATAAATTAAACTAAGAAAGCGAATAAAAGGTTTAGAGTACTTATTAAACTAGAAAGCGTAGTAAATTCTCCAGCTACTCCGGAGGGGTGAATGATCTTGGTCGAAGAACGGATCGCGAACGGACAGTTGAAGCTTGGTGATCCACGAATCTTCAATCTTGATCACTTGTTGTTATTGGGATGAGGATGGTGTTGTTCTCGAACCCAAGAGATTGTATTTTTAGAGTATGGGGGGGAGGTATCTATTTTTGGGACGGACTTAGAGGGTTTATATAGATTTCCCTTGACTTGTAGCATAAGAAACCCAAAAATCCCGATTCTGGGCCGTCGCGTCGACGGTGCGTCGATGGTGCGTCGACTGACACGTGCCAGTACTCGGTGTTGGTGCGGCCTAGCGTGCGCGCGTCGGCTGGGCGGGTGCGTCGACGGTGTGCGTCGACATTGACGCTTCAGCAAGTAGCATCGACGTTGCGTCAACATAGGTGCGTCGACATTGATGCTTCAGCAAGTTGCGTCGACGGTGCGTCGATGGTACGTCGACTGATGCGTGCCAGTGCTCGGCGCTGCCGCTGCCTGGGTGTACGCATCGGCTGGGCAGGTGCGTCGACTGGGTGCGTCGACATCGACGCTTCAGCAAGTTGCGTCGACGTTGCGTCGATGCTGCGTCGACTGTCGCGGATCATGGCTCGCGTTGACGTAGCGTCGACGGTCACGTCAGTCGACGCGACTGCGCGTTTGCCCCAGGTTCTCCATCTTTTTGCTACTCGTTCACCGGAAAGCTCGTTTTCCATTTCTTGAACATCAAAGTCATCTAATTACGTGCCGAACTCTTCCGGTTACTGAGTTGTAAGGTGAAAAATAACGAAATATCACCTAATTGCATCAATTACGATCAAAATACGGTAAAATAAGCTGGAACTATGAAAACACGAAATTAAGCTTAAATCTTCTAACTTATACCAAAAATAAATAGAAAAATGTACTAAAATACTAGTAAAAATAAGAACAAATATGTGCTAATCAAAATACAACGGAGAAAATGGCTCCATATTTATATAGTATGTAGATTAGATCCGAACATCTTTTCACTCTTATCTCTTATAAGCAATCATGTGACAGTTTCTGATGGCCCATATTAAGTGAGCAACTGAGCATGTGGGGAATATCTTTTACTTTTTTATCTTAGTTGACATTATAAAATTTATAAATGCATTTGCTTCTATTTTTTCCGTGTTATACTGGCAAAAAAAAAAACTTTAATCATTTTTTTTTTGGTGTTTATGGATTGGAGGAGGGTGGATTATAGTCTTTGCTAAACAAACAGTAACTGATCTGCAACAACTTTTTCCAGGTTAAGTGAAATTCATTGGGCTGCTTTCATTTTATTGTGTGCAGGGTGCACCACGGCACAACTTAAATCTAAGTAAGGATGTTATGTTTATGTCTGTGTTCCGTTCCTGTGTTCAAGCATGGGTTCGTAGTTCTCGCTGTGAATATTCTTAATTTACTACTTATTTTTTGTACCTTTCCCTAATGAATCAATCACAAATGACCTTTTGATTACCCACTAAGAAAAAATATTGAAGCGAGCCAAATGTATTTACAAGGGCTGACTTTTAAATCTCATGTCAAACTTGGAAACGTTGAAAAACTGTAGGGTGTTTTTTTGCTGCAAGTGTATAATATAGGTAGAATTAGTTGAGAAATGTATGTTGATATAAGAATCCTTTATGCCTCAACATCATGGACAATGAACCGGTTCTGATGTGTACCTTTTTTTCTGGTCTATCACACCTTATGTGATGTTGGAGCTTTGGAGAAAGTGACCCGAAGATGGTTCCTTCGCCGATAATTGTCTTCATTTAGTGTTTATTGATTCTATTTTGGATCATATGGCATAAACCTCCCTCAATCTTATGTTTATTTAATAGCTGCAGTTTATTTTGAACATAAATATAGATATGAACTAACTTAAACATTAATGACTTTGTATTGCATTTTCCAGTCAACTTTGGGAGGGTGGTTATTATTTGAGTGTGGATTATTCTATAGTTTCTATATCTATATTTTTATTCGAGTGGGTTCTTATTGTGAAATTCCCGAAGGCACTCATATGTGGAGAAGAGGAGCTAATTCTGATGGTTTTATTGCAAACTTCGTGGAAACCGAACAAATCATACAGTTGAATGGGTACACTGCATCATTTATTCAGGTAAGCTCCTCAAAGGTTTGCGATAATTATTAATGATGCTCAATATACTTTCTGCCTAGTTCTTTCAGAAGACGAATATCACCCTCAAACAAACTAGTTGAGTCTGTTGTTCCCAGCATTTCATTCGAATGGTTCCTGTAATATAATGGATGTTACTCTTTGCTAGCTGCACTTGCTGTTACTCTTGGTGTGACAAAGGCGACTCATGATTGGTGGAGTTTTCAGTTTGTTGTACATTCTCCAACTTAAAATCCTTATTATTAAGGAGCGGAGCAGAGACTATTGCTTCTAATTACTTCTTTTTTGATTCTTATTTGATATACCTTTGCAATAAATCCGGTGTTATATGGCATGTTTTGGTTGCAAGCTGGTTCACTCTGTCTAAGCTGTTCTAAATATTTGATATGTTGTTTTGGGTGAATGTTTTCTAAATGTTTTTATTATTTTTAGAATCCTTGTAAATTGAGGTCAATTTTGTATGTTCAAAATTGTATTCTACATGAGCTTTCAAAAAATAAATATGATGGTTTAATATTTTAATATTAACAATTCTAATTATATTCCGACTCCACCCACATAAAAAAATGAAACCACATCGGTTCTCAAGAACCAATGTCGTACATTTAATATCGGTTTTGTAGACATTAACATCGGTCAACGATATTAAACGTCACGTCCATTTTTTAAAACTTATGTGAGAATTCGCATTGTCTTTTAACAAAAACCGATTTGAAAAGTTACATCTTCACATCGACTTTTAATAAGAACCGATGTAGAAGGTCACATCTGACCACATCGGTTTTAGTATACTGATATGAATTTTAACATCGATGGCTATTGCATCGGTTCAAAAACTGATGTTAAAATTCCAAAAAAACCGATGTTAAATCTCCTTTTGTAATAGTGGTGCCATCGACGGGCCATTTTCCAGCATCGGTGGTCAGGCCATTTTCGACCATTTTTGGGCAAAAGGACAATTTTGTCCACACTTTCAGCCCTATAAATATAACCTTTCTTCTTAAAAACCAGGCTCTTGAACCCCCCTAGGGTTTGGATGCCCAATGATGTTCTTATTTCCCTCTTCATTTCTCTTCACTTTATTCATTCAAGTTTCAGCTTTTTAGTTTTTAACAGGATATGAATTCTTGAGCATTGCACGGATGTTGGACGTAGCTTAGTCTCAATTTGTGTACTTCCTTGTTTGAAAGATGAAACTCCTCATTGTTTATTAGTAATCTTTCATTTCCTTTCTTTTATTATCATAATTTCTTGATTGCTTTGATTATAAGTTTTCTTGTTGGGTTTGTGATGTTCTTGATTCGTAGTTGTGTTTCTTGCATTTCTCATGAATTTATGTAATATAATTGTTAGTGATTCGTATGATAATAATTATTGTTCTTCAAAGCTCATTTTCCATTGTTTTCTTATTTTAAGCTTTTTATCTCTTTAATAATGTTTATGCTTGCGTTAAGTTTAAGTTGCTGCATTTCTTGATGATTGTTGTTTAGAATTCATGGGTCTAGTACCTAGATGATTTTAGAACCATCGATTGGTATTGTTGGGTGTCTATTTACAATTTGGGGTTGACAACCTCAACTCGTAGATTAAGTGTTCGATCAAATGCCAATTGATCGTGGAGATGATTTTGGAGCCCTATACTCCTATTTTATTAATCTTTTCAAAGTTTTCAATTTTTCTTCTCGTCATTTATATCACCGTCTTAGATATTAATACTTTACAAACCAGAATTTGATCACGTGTTTAGAATAGTTTCTCATTATTTTTTCATTTGGGAATCAAACACGGAGATTGCTTTCGATTAGTCTTCCTCGAGAGATTCGACTCGAGTCAAGTTTTCCAATTACAATTGTTCGTTTCTCTTGTGGATGAAATTTTCTAGAATAAATAGTAAGTGCATAAAAGTTCGTTTCATGTTCCCCTTATTTTGGACTCTTTCTAATCTAATGAAAATTGCGGATCAAACAACGGGCTCCAACATTCTCAGCTTACAACTAGGTTGGATGTGCTCCCCTTATTCTAAACTCTTTATGATATAATGACTAGACATGACTTGTAAAGTCTGAGATTGGGATAATTAGTTGATATGTCATATTCTGATTGGATAAAATTGGGCTTTATACTCATAAGTAAGAGAGTTTTCAATTAAATCGAATTGTGCTCACTGGCGATTGGTTGATCTCACACTTGAGGAACTGTGATTGAGGACTAAAAAAGCTAGACATGGTGATGAGCCTCCCTGCATGTATTAACATGAGTATACTTTGAAAGACTCCTTGGTGCAGGACGTCACCTCATTATGAACCGGAAGCAATTCTCAAGATAAATAGAATAAAGGATAATAATAATCTGACATGAGACTTTTCCAATGAATTTAGAAATTAAAAAATATTGACATAAATTGAACATTAAATCAAGGAGGGAAAATTTCAGTGGGCAAGGCAACTGCCCATTGTTTTCTTTAGAATGACCATAGAGCTAGCCATTAGTTCCTCTTGCATTGGTAAAATAGGAAGGTTGAGATCATTGTGTAGTTCAACATCCACTACCACCTTGTTCAATACTGGGTCTCACCATGGGAAGGAAGTCACCTCGCTCTCATCGCCCTTCCGAAGTGATCTCAAATGCATAAGAGAATGAGATCAAATATAGTGCGGTGAGGTGACTCAAGTCATGTCTCACAAGGAAGACTAATCAGAAGTGATTCTTGCGTTTGTAACACAAAAGAGAAAAAATGAAAACGAAACCGTAATCTAGACACTTGATCATATTTTGGGTTCTGAAAGCTAACACCTACAATGTGAATTTACAATCAAAAGAATTTAGACAAAAGTATTTTAAAACGAGATTTGAAATAAGGAAAGTTAAGACGAGAACTTAAAGAAATATGAGTTTTAGAAGGCAACAAAAATAAGGTTCTAAGGCTCTGACCTGTCTCCATGATCAATTGATAATTCATCGAGCACTTAAACTAGTAATTGTCATTTTCTCTCAATTTTTGCATGGTGGACTCATCATTGGGATAATCGAGCTCAACTTGTCTTCCGATCTCGGCCCGAGCCCACTTTGACCAACTTTGAGCTTCCAAAATCAAAATAAAGTAAAAATCCTAAAAATGAGGAAAAAAAATACAAAAATCACAAAAAGACAAGATCAATTATTAAAATGCAAAATAAGCCAAAATGACCAACACACGACCAATACACAACAAACACACTAGACGAGACACAAAATCATAGAAAAAAAATACAAATATGTACAAGTCAACTTAATCATAAAGAAATAATGCTCCCCAATGACTGAACATGGAACACGAAAAATAAAGAACTCATGTAAGGTTATATTTGAACACCAACTACAACACATTTCGAACTTTGAAATGGACAACCTAAACTAACATCACCATAATGAGTTGCCATTCGTGTAAGTCTCTCATCCATACACCGATGTGAAGGTTTATCCACACTCAAAATACACTAGGTCAACATCCTTCTAGCCCAATGCTCTATGCTCCTATTAACATAACTCCTAAAAAAATAACAATAAAAATACATACAAGGGTTTCTCCACCTTCCACAACTTATTACGTTGACATAAACTTGCACAAGGGTTTCTTAGCTATTGCACGCACAAATGAGTGTTTTTTTTTTCCTGAGACTTGTTGCAACATGCAACTTACAAAATCTTCAAAACTGCACAATGGAGGGCTCCAAGCGATAAGACATAACATCTCACAAATCATAAATAAACTAATCTAACTAATAGAGAGCAACCGAGCATGTGGCTAGTAAAAAGTATTTGGTTTTTGATCAAGATATATATTGATAGCACAAAGCTAATGAGATTTCATGATATTTATACACTTCAAGCCCTACAAATATAATGACGTTCAATGAAGCATCTAAATGACCACATGAAGCCCAATTAGCATCACTTCGCCAGAGTTCCAAATATAATTGTCGCACAAGGACTTGGTCCGTCACACAAACAAGCATGCAATATAATAAGAAATCAATGGGAACCTCCCCCACACTTATAATATGCAGTTCTCTCATTGCACATAAGAAAAGTAAAACAATTGAGGTGGTTAAGAGATACGTCCCTATCGAGCAAGTATGTGGAGTAAAGTTCCAAATCTAGTCTTAAAGTGTGATTCGACAAAAAAGGTGAAAGGAGCATACCAAATACAAGAAACCTTAAAACACAATCACAAAAACTAAAAATGCACACAAATGAAGACAAAACACTAAAAAGTAATTGAAAACTTGGGTTGCCTCTAAGAAGTGCTTATTTAACGTCGTTAGCTCGATGAGATACACGAAATCATATAGGATCCAAGAATAGGTGACTATCATGCCACACCTTAGTGTTTTTCAAGAGCAAGACCAAGCGATAAAAGTCGCTAGGGAAAGGGTTCATATCAAGATATAAGATAAAATAACCTAGAGGTCCAACTTGTTTAGGAGGCCAGAAACGAGAATAATCAACCACCGAGAAGATTTTGGCAAGTAAAGGGAGCAAGGCATAAGGTTTGACCACCGAGAGGACAAAAAAGTCCATCAAGCATATAGAACGGTCTTTGGTCAACTCAAAGCTCTAGGAAAATGATATAGGAAGAAACCTTGTTTGCCAAATGGGTCTACAAACTCCTTCATTACCTCCACCGTCACCTCCTCACTCTCACCATTAAATATAGCATTATCTAGGTACACGAGAGGGGGATTAGACTCATTCTTGACTAACTCATCCACCAACTCAATTTCAAGTTTGATATGACATCGGGCGGTGGTAAAATAAGCTCAACAATCTCAATATCCTCTAAAACCACCACCATCTTTCCATAGTCCTCACATAAAGAAATTATGCTCGAATATTCAGCATCCACTAGGATCTCTTAAGGCAATAATCATACGCTCTTATCTACAACACCATTAAAAATAACAAGAGGGTCAATGCACGCATCCAAATATACAACCTCATACTCCACCTCCTTACACTCATCTACCAATATATTATTTAAACTCAAATCACAAACAACCGATGTGGGCTCCACCACATCAAGAATCTATACTTTGTCAAAACTAAGTCGTTTCACCTCAAGACGAGCCTGTGAATGAAAATGGGTGAAGGGGGGGTGCAGTAGGGTGATCGTAGCATGGATTACCACATGAAGGGCATGAAGGATAATAATTATAGCTCAGATGATAAGAATGTGACGCATGGGGAGCATATAAATTATTATATCCTGAGTCATGATTTTTGGGACGATGGTTTTAAGGCACGTAACTCGAATCATAGGAATTTGATGTGAGTGGAGCATATGAATTATGATATGTATTATAATAAGGGGAGACATGTAGAGCGTATGAAGTATTATATCCCGGATTATAAGAATTGTGAGGTGGGGCATAATGATCATAGCTCAGAGTGTAGGGACCGAGTGGAGGATAATAGAACTTCTCCATGAACCGGTTATAAACCTCATCCCACATTTACAAGGATATGGGTTCTAAATTCATGAACTACATCTTAACCTAATCCTTTAACATATATAAAAAACATCACATCTTCTCTTGATCTTTGTCGTGGCCTTGAAAATGAAACATTTGAGTGATGGAATCGTACTTATGTATTAAGTTAAGCGAATCCTTTATCAAGAAACCATGGGAATATATGAGTAGATCGAAGTTAATATCAACAAGATCATATTCTCACATTGTAGGGCTAAATCAAGTAGCTTGCTGAGGATCGCGAAGAGTGTAAGGATTGTTATAAGATTAAGGAGATTGATAATGAGCCATCTTTGTTTTGTTAAATTTTAGATCTCAAAAGATGTGGTTGATGTTATTTATGTACCTTGAACACTCAACAAACGAGATCAAATGCGTATTTTTCCTAAATGTTTTAAGATTCGCCAGTAAGAGAACGGGAATAAATGTAGTGTGGTGAGGTGACTCAAGTCATATCTCACAAAGAAGAATAATTGGAAGTAATTCTCGTGTTAGTAATAAAAGAGAAAATAAGAAAAGGAAACCCTAGTCTTGACACTCGATCATATTTCAGTTTAAAAAGCCAACAACTACAATGGGAGTTTACAATCAAAAGCATTTTAAAAATGGAGTTGAAAGAAGGGAACTTAATATAAGAATGTAAAGAATATGAGTTTTACAAAGCAACAAAAGCAGGGTCTAAGGCTCTAGACTCGTCTCCACGAATGATTGAAAATTTATCAAACACTTAACCTAGAAATTGTCATTTATTTTTATTTTTGCACGATGGATTCGTCATGGGAATAATCGAGCTCAACTCATCTTTCTATATTAGATTGGGTTTTATTTGACAAACCTTGAACTTCTAAAATAATAATAAAGTAGAAATCCTAAAATCAAGCTAAAATATAAAAGTTCATAAAAAGATAAGACGAATTACGAAAATTCGAAATAAGCCATAGTGTCTCAAGACACGACCAATTCAAAACTAAAAGATGCAAATGATACACAAAAACACATACAAAAAACACATACAAATAAGTTCCAATCACCTTCCATATGCTAGGACACGAAAGTCCCTATAGAGCCTTATTTTTGTATAGCTCTTTGAAATCGGGCGCCTTAAAGATTATTCAGAGGCCTTGCTTGAAGCCAAATTGAATTACTCAATGATTCCTGACAGGATGGGGTTTAAGAATGGCTTGGAACGATGATATTACAATAGAATTTTTCCTAGTAGGAAGAGAATGTATCATGTCTTTCAGACTCAACAAGAAGGTTCGGTGACCCTCAGCAGCCCTCACCTTTTTCTCATTGATGGATTGAAAATCTTTGAACTCAGCATGCTTAAGTTTGGAATGATCAAGGTTTTCCTTCAGTCTTGGTGAGCTGTAGGCTCCCATAATCTTGAGTGCCCAGGCTTTCTTCTTATTTGGAAAGCGCCTTTTGGCCCCTCTCTTTTAACTCTTTTCTTGGGGGAGCTGCTCCTGAGCTTTGGTAAGCTCTTAGTCCAGCTGAGCTATCCGACTGGAAGAATGGTTGCTTCCTTCAGCTAAGATCTCCTTGTACAGAGCGACCGGTGTGGGGTGGGGAGGAGTAAATACTTGTAGTTTAAAGTAAATACATTATCATGATTAAATGAAGTATTTGTATTAGAGGTGTGTTAGGAATTACTACCTTGCCAAAGTGGTAGATGATATGATAGAAAATCTCTAAGTTAGGGAGCTCCCATGCTTTTGCGAGATCTTCAGTGGGAATTAGGGTAGAAATAAATGGTAGGACCTTATATTTCCCTTCATATGACAACAATCTGATGACCATCTCCCCAGTATGTTCGCTCAGCTTGGCCTAGGCATATATGCTTTTTGTGGATCACCCAGAAGAAGGGTTATTTGTAGGATGTTTTGAATCGCCCTCTAACATATGGGGATTGGTGCCTCTAGAGCCTTGACCTCGCAAGCTTTGAAAAGTTGATCTATAAAAGGAAGTGTAAAAAGAATTAGTTATTATTTTAGGCTGGTATGTAAAAATATGAAATAAATAAAGGAATCATGTAGATTTTATAAAAGGTTACGGATAGGCGAGGCCTTGTTCTTATTTATCCTAAAGTGAGATAGTAAATTATGGGAATTGGTTAAGGGGATAACCAATTCCCATAATCAACTGGATGTTTATTCCATGGATTAGTCTGCTGATCAAAGGAAGCTCAAAGAGATTCGATCCAAGGAAGTCGATTTTAAGCATTGAAACCCTTCACCAGTTTCATGGGGAAGGGCCATATCCGCAATATTAGAGGAAGAAGAAATGAGTTTTCTAGTTCTTGATGTTCGATGAGAGGTTGGTCAGAAAATGTGCTCAGCCTCTAGAAGATAGGCAGTGAGAAAGTTGCTTTGAGATTTTTGTATTATAATAGTAATTGAAAATATCTATATTTAGTTCCACTTTGTGGTAGCCACATAGGATGAGGTGGCATAAGATTAGGTGAATGGAATTCAGAGGAAATTAGTTAAGTGGCACATGATATTTGTTGTTGGCCTTGACCAGAAAGGTATGAAAGGAAACGTGAAGGCCATTGTAGATGTTGTCCTCATGAAAGGTCAGGTTCTCCAAGGGTGGATTGCCGGTCGTACACCCGATGAATAGCCATGTAATTTTATATTCATCTATAGTATAATAAGCTTGAACATTTCTGGTATGGCCTCCGGATTGACGTTGCTATCTATTTTCTGAATAGGGCGAGCTGGGTTTGGCTCATCCCTGAAATTCGCATCCCCTGATTCATCTTGAATATTGAAGTTAAAGGGCAATATTGTGTGTGTGTTGATGGATATGCTTGGAGAGTGATGATAGATGCCAAAGGGGAGGGAGTGAGAATAATTTCATTGTATATAGAGTAAGAGGATTTTGTGAATCAAAATCATTTGAAACATGATTGGGGAAATGAAGAGTGACTTTCATAATGAAAGGCAAGATGCGCGATTGAGCATAAGGGATAATATAATTAGAAAATCAAGAAGTTTAGAAGTGAATACTTAAACCCATGACAAAGATTATGAATCTGTAGTGGATGAAATTGAAAATTAGACTTGATGTGTAGAAACTCTGAGATCTAAACTAGGGTTTTCTTGTTATAAATAGCCTGATTGTGTAATTGTAACCTGACTCAAACTTTTGTGCACCCCTTGATTAATAAATTAATTTAAAACACTTAAGTTTGCTCGCAAGAGTACGAGGTACTTGTAGGGTGATGAGTTTGACTCGAGACGTATCTCTCGAGGAAACAACTGTTCGGTCTTTTGGATGATTTTCTCAATTTACGAACTAAAGTAAAATACATGTACAATTGGGGTTTTAAAAGATGATGAATTAATCATTATGAACTAAAGCAATAATTAAACTAAAACTAATTAAACTAAATACTTGAAACTAGATTATCAACTACAAGCAATAATTAAACTATCAATAATATGCAACCATAAATCAAACCTAATTAACGAATCTAAAAGCATGAGCATAAGAAATTATCACTAAGCAATGAATTATAATAATCTAAGATTAACGAATAGCTAAGCATAAATCAACTCGCATAAATAAACTAAATTAAACCAATATCCAAGCATAAAACAATTAAGCTAATTAAACTAGTCTAGCATTAACAATGAAATTAACTAAGCAATTAACTAAGAATTAAACTAAGAAATTAACTACGAAATTATCTACGAGTTTAGAGTACTTATTGAAACTAATGGAAGCAGTAAAAGCTCCAGCTATTCCGGAGTTTGAACGTTGATCTTGGGCGAAGATTGAATCCCGAACTCGAATTCGATGTTTTGGACGCGTTGTTCTTCGATCCTTGATCTCTGTCTTCAAATCTCATCATGATATGTGAGATTATTGTTATTATAAGCTAAAATACCCTAGGAGGTCATGTCTCTAGTGTCTCTCCTCTCAAAAATCCGAAATATAGAGGGTTTATATAGATATTGCAAGTCTTGGCGCACAAGAAACCCTAAAATCCGAATTCTGGGTCGTCGAGTTGACGGTGCGTCGACTGACACGTGCTGGTGCTCAGCGTCGGTGCTGCCTGGGTGTGCGCGTTGGCTGGGCGGGTGCGTCGACTGGGTGCATCGACATCGACGCTTCAGCAAGTTGCGTCGACATCGACGCTTCAGCAAGTTGCGTCGACACTGCATCGACTGGCGCGGATCATGGCTCGTGTCGACGGTCGCGTCAGTCGATGCGACTGCGCGTCTGCCTCCGTCTCTCTCTATCTTTTGCTACTCGTTTCGTCGGAAAGCTCGTTCTCCTATTCTTGAACATCGAACTTCATCTATTACGCGCTGAACTCTTCCGGTTACTTAGCTGTAAGGTGAAAATAACAAAGTATCACCTATTTGCATCGATTACGATTAAAATACGGTAAAATAAGTTAGAACTATAAAAAAATGGAATTATGCTTAAATCGTCCAACTTATACCAAAAACAAATAGAAAAACGTACTAAAAAGCTAATAAAAATAAGGACAAATCTACTCTAATCAACTACCCCACACTTTATTGGTTTGTTCGTCCTCGAACAAACGATAATTTCAAAGTATAACTAGAATGAAAATTAATTCAAGCAGTGAGTCGTGCTATGCTATATACGTAATTTTGAAAATATAGGTACAAGTTACGCAACGTCAAACACTTGACCATTATTACATCGTCGCTTCAAAATAAAATCATGCATCCTTACGAAAGATAATATATAAGTGTACGCTCAAAAGCACTCAAGTATTTTCTGCATGGGACGTGTATACACTCAAATCATACAATTACATGCACAATAAATAAGCACATAAAATCAATCTCTTTTCAATCGCAAATTAAGTGTGTTGTCTAAACTAAGAATCAGAAAAGGTCTTCGCGGGTTGTAACGTAAGGCTCTTTGGACGGGTGTGGAATATATAAGTCGTGTGGCTAAATAACTCACCCAACCTAATCTAATCAAGAAGCGAATTGCTTCACCTCGCTAAAAAATAAAAACCTCACTTAACTCTCATAACGTAGCCTTCAAATAGGCTATTCCTCAACTCGCAAACCGTAAAACCGACTTGAAGCTCAGAAACCACTTAATCACAACTCTTTTGCCTCTTAAACATAAGGCTTCATAAAATAAACAATAAAATTCAAATTAATAAGCGCGTAGGCAATTAATCAACACTATCCACCATCCTATTATTTTCCCCTTCTATTATAATTTATTTTATATGGGGTATTATTCTTTTTCTTTTTTCTTCTTTTTCTTTTTGGATGGTGGTCCTAGATTACAAAAATTCATAAAATCATAAATTCCTAATAAAAATTTCCAAGACTTAAATAACCAATAAAAATAGCGACTCCTACCCCACGCTTTTAATGGGTTGTAGGGGTCGTCTCAAAAACACTCATGGCTATAGGCATGGATATTTGGCTATGATTGACTCATTCGGAATTTATAGTGGCTAAAAATATATGGATATGGCCGGAATAAGGTTTTATATGCGCCTTAACTTCATTTTCAAAGTCGACTACACACAGCGGTTTCAAAGAGATATCAAGACTGAAACTTATTCACGTACATGCAATGATGATAAACACTCAGGCTACTCGCTGGCCTTTTGCATGAAAAATTTTGAATTGACGCTGCTTTTAAGGTTTTATGAAATCAATTGCGTTCAAGTACCATTTTACAATATATAATAAAAAAATTTGAAAAATTATGCACTTATGCACGCTCAAAGACGAAAACAAATAATCATACATAGTCAACTTCGACAGGCAAGCCATAAAAACACAAATAAGCGTAGAAATAGCGATCAATCACATCAAAAATATGCATTTCAAAACAAAGACATCAAATTACACTAACCATACTCAACCTCCCCCCTCCCTAAAAACTTGGCAATCTCCTGATTGTCATAAATATTAAAGAAAATAAGAGTATGGGAGATAAGAAAACATCCCTGAAAATTCGATGGCCGAGTCTCTCTAAAAACGCATGTGCAAATATCCTTCGTCTTAGATCGCGTGACTAGATTATCCCGAACAAACCTATAAAAATAAAAAAAACAAACAAAATATGATTGCGATCAATTGCTACGCGCAAGTGCCCGGTGGCACATCTTTTGGGAAATGAAACGGCTGGATTACGGCCAACGTCGTAAATGGCTGGGTTGCAGCTCATCCAAAGGTTGCTGGGCTGCGGCTAACTTGGGTCGAATTACGACCTCGAACGATGAAATCATCATTTTCCCTGATTGATGCGGTAAGCGGTAGGTTCAGTGGTTGATCGTCATCGTCAACGCCTCGAGTCGAACTAGCGGTAAGGCCTTGCAGTAGCGAGCTTCCGCTATATAACCGTGTCCAGAATAGGCGATTTATCGTATTTTATGCACATCAACACACATATAAACGTACCACGGCAATTGACACAATATAAAAAGACAGAAATAAAATAAAAGAAAATAAAGAAATTAAAACGAAAACTAACTAACGCTTGGGTTGCCTCCCAAGAAGCGCAACATTTAACGTCATATGCTGGACGCAATGACTTGATCAAATTCTAGATCGTGGTGGGTCCACGAACTCCTTCTTGGTACGATCACGATTCTTCATATAATCCTTGAAATAAGGCTTAAGTCGATGCTTGTGGACTTGGAAACTTGATTTCTCACTCTCATCGTACAGTGTGCATACACCATACTCATCCATCTCCTTTATTAAAAACGGTCCACTCCATGCAACTTCGAAATTGGTTGGATCAAACTTACGATCGGAATTATACAGCACTAGTTGACCAACCTTGAGCTTCTCGTTAAAAACTTCATTAGAATTCTTCTTCTTCTTTGTCCAAACCTTGCTATTAGCCTCGCCCTTTTTCTTCGTACGTTTAAAATTCTTGTAGGGGTCGAGGGAAACACATCTTGAATAATTATGCGGTAGCTTCATCTCTTCTCTTGGCTCAAACTTCGAATGATCTCGTTGTGGTCTCAACTCCACTTTTGGCTCATTTTGAGTCACGTCAAACCGCATGGGCAATCCATCATCAAATGCCTCTACATTATCAAACTCTTCAATCGTGBYGATGCTCAAGAGCTCATTCGCGCAAGAATCTACTAAATCAATAGTAGAACAATCGTTCTTAACAAACGAAGCAGGACTCTTGTGAAAATCTTGAAGTGAAAACATCACCGTTTTGCCTAAGACGGACATAGTCACCCTCCCTTTGTTTACGTCGATCACCGTGAGCGTTATAGACATGAATGGACATCCTAACAAAATGGTGTGTTCTCGATCCTCGCTTTGTACATCACCAACATCCATAATGACAAAGTCGATCGGCACTACTAGCTTGTCAACTTGTACTAAAACATCCTCCACAATCCCCAAAGGTAGCCTTATCGTTCTATCCGCCAATTGTAATTTCATCATGGTCGGCTTCAGCGGTCCTAGGTCAAACTCCTTGTAAATTGAGTGGGGCATCAGATTAATGTTAGCGCCAAGATCGAGCATCCCTCTTGTCGTTTGTACATTCCCGAGAGAAACAGTTATGCAGAAACTCCCGGGATCCTTCTCTTTGGGTGGCAATGGTTTCTTAAATATATCACCAACGTCTCTTATCAAAGCCACATGTTGACTCGTAGCCAAACGCTTTTCCTTTGATGCTAGATCCTTGAAAAACTTCACAAACGTCGGCATTGTCTTTATCACCTCTATTAGGGGGAGGTTAATATTAACATTTTTCAATAAATTGTATAGCTCCATGAATCTTTTATTTTCCTTTGCTGGTCGTAGGCGACTTGGGAAGGGAACATGATCATAAACATTCAACTTCTGTGGGGGTTCATTTAAAGAATCGGTGGGGTCTTCAGTTGCTATCGATTTCTTTTTCTTCACTGCTCCCGGAGGTTGGGTCTCGATCTCTTTCTTGTCTTCCTCCTTCCCTAGCTCGATGCAGTTTTCCACTTCTTTTCCGGTTCTCAGCACATGAATAGCCGAGGCGTGTTCTATTTGGCTTGGAAGAGTATTTTTCTCCTTCTTCAATGAAGCCATGTCAGTTGCTAATTGTCCTACCATTATCTCCAATCTTCTTAGTCCTGACGAATTTTCAAGAGTGCTTTTGGCCATTTCAGCCATCATCGTTCTCAATTCTTTCATATCGTCTCGAACTCCCTTCATTTCTTCTTGAACATGTGTGAGGCCGTCTTGGTTCCGAATAGTTTCGGCAACTTGGTTTTGTTTCCATACTAAAAGTTGATCAGTCGACTGAACTATAGTAGGTGTTTTCATGTGTGGTGGTCTCTGCCCCGAATGTTGTTGATTCGAATAGTGATGGATGGCGTTGAAGTCTCCTCATTGTTCGTTGTTTAACGGGCACATATAGGCTAAATGTTCGAGGGATCCGCATTGGTGACACATTGTATTAGTCTTCTTCGAAGAGTCCTTGCTTGCCCGCTCGGCCTTCCAAGCTGCCAATTTCTCCTCAAATATCTCTTCGCATTTTGCCTTGACTAATTTGCCATCATCTAAGTTAGGATCAGGGATGGAAATCTCATTAACTTTTAATTTACGACGCTGAGAGTTGGTTTCTCTAGATTCTTCACTCAGTTTCTCCAATACTTGTTTTGCCTCACGAGCCGTTAAATCACCAAAATCTCCTCCTGCTGCTATTTCAACTTGGCTCTTCCCCATGGGCGACAAACCATCAAAGAAAAAATGATTAATTATCTCGGGGGAATAACTATGATGGGGGCATGCTTGTAAAAGTGATTTGTAACGCTCCCATGTTTCATGAAATAATTCTCCCTCCACTTGTTCGAAGTTGGCAATTTACCTCCGAATTTGCCCCGTTGTTTGTGCCGAATAGTTTTGATTTAGGAACTTCTCGCTTATCATCTCCCAATCAGTTAATGACCTTGGATCTAAGGACAGTAACCATGTCTTCGCCTTGTCTTTCATGCTATAGGGGAAACAAATCATTTGCATCTCCTCCCGGTTTAGACCATGACCTACAAATCTGCCTACTTCATCGATAAAGTAGTTTAAAAAAGCTAAAGGGTCTTCATGGGCATTTCCGTAAAAAGTCGGAAGTAAATTAATTTGATGCGGTTTAATCTCAACTTCACTTGCAGTCAGGCCAAATACAATAGCAGAACCATAAAGCACAACCTTTGGGCGTGCCAAATCTCGTTGTCGAGGCGCTCGATCTCCCCTTGGTTCCCTAACTCGGTTATTAGCTCTCTCATAGTGGTCGTCATGCGCGTAATGGTGCTCGCGCTCATATCTCCTTTCGAAATTATTTTGCTCGTAACCATGATCTTGATTCTCCAACCAATCATTCACGTGCCCTTGATTGTTAGCATACGCGTTATGCTGCAGAAAATCTTCGTTCCTAATTGCCACGTTCTYGATGTTGTGTTRGCGAATARCATTGTTGTTCATCTMTTCGTTRTGCCTCATATTCGCCATGTTGGGTTGGTGACCGATTACATTTTGCTGCTGGTCGACTCCTTCGTTTCTCCCCGCATCTTGTCTCGCAATAATGGGGCGTGGTGGTGAATCGCTGTTTCGAATCAGATTTGCTTCTAACATAATGTCGAAAACTTGATCACAAGCGAAATCAGTTGTTGTTGAGGAATCGTCCTCGGGAATAAAAATGGGTCTTGGTCTCGGGGGATTTGAATGGTGGATGTTGTCAATGAAAGGTACAAGGTCGCGTTGAAGTGATCGCCTTCCTTGCATAAACTCAACAATACATCAACGTACCAAATGGCAAAGACCAAGTAAACAAAAAAAATAAAAATAAACTAATAAATCAAAAAGAAAATAAAACGAAAAATATCTTTAATTCCTACTCGTTTCTTCCCCAACAACGGCGCCAAATTTTTGACTCAAACTTTTGTGCACCCCTTGATTAATAAACTAGTCTAGCATTAACAACGAAATTAACTAAGAATTAAACTAAGAAATTAACTACGAAATTATCTACGAGTTTAGAGTACTTATTGGAACTAATGGAAGCAGTAAAAATCTCTAGCTATTCCGGAGTTTGAACGTTGATCTTGGGCGAAGATTGAATCCCGAACTCGAATTCGATGTTTTGGACGCGTTGTTCTTCGATCCTTGATCTCCGTTTTCAAATCTCGTTATGAGATGTGGGATTATTGTTATTATAAGCTAAAACACCCTAGGAGGTCGTGTCTCTGGTCTCTCTCCTCTCAAAAATCCTAAATATAGAGGGTTTATATAGATATTACAAGTCTTGGCGCACAAGAAACCCTAAAATCTGAATTCTGGGCCATCGCATCGACGGTGCGTCGACTGGCGCGTGCTGGTGCTCGGCGTCGGTGCTGCCTGGGCGTGCGCATCGGCTAGGCGGGTGCATCGACTGGGTGCGTCGGCATCGACGCTTCAGCAAGTTGCGTCGACATCGGTGCGTCGACATTGACGCTTCAGCAAGTTGCGTCGACTGAAGCGGATCATAGCTCGCGTCGACGGTCGCGTCAGTCGACGCGACTGCGCATCTACCTCCGTCTCTCTCTATCTTTTGCTACTCGTTTCGCTGGAAAGCTCGTTCTCCTATTCTTGAACATCGAACTTCGTCTATTACGCGCTGAACTCTTCCGGTTACTTAGCTGTAAGGTGAAATAATGAAATATCACCTATTTACATCAATTACGATTAAAATACAGTAAAATAAGTTAGAACTATAAAAATACGGAATTATGCTTAAATCGTCCAACTTATGCCAAAAACAAATAGAAAAACGTACTAAAAAGCTAATAAAAATAAGGACAAATCTACTCTAATCATAACCCTATCTCAAAAATTATTATTGTACAAACTCCTGGCTTGGCAGCACCCCCAGACGTAGTCAGAATCTCTCTCTAACAAACTGGGTAAACAATATCTTGTATCATTTTTATTGCTTCTTTTTTCATCATATTACTTCTAATCCTAACAACTGGTATCAAGAGCGAGGTTCGGTGAGAATATGATGGGTGACAGAAAATCACCGATTAAAGATTTTGATGGAATTATGGGTTCTGGAAGAGGCAGATCGAGGATTACCTGTACGATAAAGATCTATATCGGCCCCTGGGTACGAAACAAGAGGCCATGAAAGAGGATGAATTGAACAGAAAGTGGATGAGCGTGGTGCGCTTGTCACTATCCAGAAACGTCGCTCTCCACACAACTAAGGTGAGAACTACGAAAGAGATGTTAGAGACATTATCAGAGATGTATGAGAAGCCATCGGCAACAAACAAGGTTCATCTAATACGACGTCTTTTCAACCTAAATATTTCAGAGGGTACTGAGGTTATCGATCATCTCAATTAGTTCAACATGATACAAGCCCAATTGAGCTAGGTTGATATTGATTTTGATGATGAAGTCTAATCCCTGATTTTGCTGTCCTCTTTAACAGAAAGCTGGAGAAAAATGGTTATCGCTGTTAGTGCTTCAGCAGGGAAGGAGAAGATGAAGTTTGATGAAGTTAGAGATCGGATTATTAGTGAAGAAATTCGCGGAGAGAATCAGGCATAAATTCAGGGTCAGCTTTGAGTAGAGAGAATAGGGAGCGATCACAATCAAAGGGTAAATTTAATCGAGGTAGATCAAAATCAATGGGCAGAAGCAAGTCAAGAAAGGATAAGAGTGAGATCAAGTGTTGGAATTCTGACGAATTAGGTCACTACCAGAACTAGTGCAAAGCACCATTAAAGAAGAAGGACTACAAATCAGTTAACACAACAATAGAAGATATTACAGATGCACTTATTTTGAGTGTGAGCAGTCCATTAGAATCGTGGGTTTTGGATTCAGGTGAATCATTTCATTCTTGCAGTAGTGCTGAGGTCATGGAGCAGTATACGTCTATCAATTTTGGGGAGGTTTACCTTGCTGATGATGAGCCTCTGAAAATTATGGGAAAAGGAAATGTTTGGATCAATACTCCATATGGTTATGTATTGCAGTTGCGTAATGTGAGATACATTCCTGGTTTGAGGAGAAATCTACTTTCAGTAGGGCAGCTGGATGACGAAGGTTATGTTGTGACCTTTGGCTATAGTAACTGGAAGATAACCAAAGGAACCACGGTGAAGGCTTTAGGAAAGAGGGAGGCACTACGCCAAAAAATGATTCAGATAGCACTTTTTAGATAGAGTTTTTATCAAAGAGTGCTATCTAAAAAACCCGGAGTTTTTAAGTAGCGCTTCTTTTGTGAAGTGTTATCTAAACATACTGATGGATAACGTTTTTATGAGAGTTAAAAGATTTGTAATAGCGCTTTTTACAGCAAACGCTATGTGAAAGGGTACATTTTATTCAGATATCGCTTGGTGTATTAAGCGTTATACAACTATTGTAGAGAACAAAGTATAATAAATGGAAAATAAAGTTCCTCGAAGTCATTGGCACGGTCATTTACTAAAATCCACCCAAAACATCAAAACCCTCCACCACCACCACCACATCCAACGCCCACCGTCAATACCACTTTCATAATTATGTGAACAACCTGAAATCCATTTGAGAAGATTAATCAAATATGAGCTTGCAAAGATCCACCATACCCCCCAATTCAAACCGGTCCTTTAATATTTCAACCGCATGTTCCCTCTTCCCCTTCGTCTTCTCTCTCATGGAACCTAACCAATGGTCGAATTGAAACATCAGATACTCACCTAACTGTCTAAACTCTCTGACCGCAATACCCACCAGATTGTCGTCGAGGACAATTGCGCCCCATTTGAAATAATCGAGTCTTTGAGAAATAATCACAGTTCGCTTTCGTTGTATTTTCTACGCACCAGTGATAGAATAGAGTCCATGGATGGATTTTCTAAGGCCTTGCTTAGAACGGGGTGGACCCTTTTCAAGACTCATAGTAAGGATAAAAGATCCCAAGATTTTGTTAAGAGGGAAATTTATTTGTATAGGAAATTAGATGGGACTAAAGTTTTTAAAACAAAAGAGGTGATCACAAATGGGAATGGGGATTTTTCTGGGGAGTGCAGTAGAATTAGGGAGTTGAGATTGCCTCCATTGGATTTCTGAAATGTGCCTTTGAGGATTTTGCAGTATATTCTTTTGATGACCGATGATGTTTTCTTCCTCGCGTAGAATATCCAAGTGAGTAACTTTATTTTTTTTCCTTTGCTATATTTTTTGTTTATTCTGTTATGCTTTTCTCTATCTGGTTCTTCCAGTGGTCTGTTTAGTCATTCTTGCTTTGTTATTGTGTTTTGTGGTTAAAATTCTAGCTGATGGCTAATTGAGGTTTTAAACCTATGAAATTTAGTCTTCTGAAGAGATGAAATAAGATTTGGTTCATGTTTGGATGTAATATTCTTCTTTGAAGAGTTAAATAGGATACCGTTTATCATCTTTAAGCTTTCACCATAATCATGGGGATATAAAGAAAAGGAGGTATAAATTGCGCTTCTAGATATAAAGAAAAGGAGGTATACAACCATCGAGGATAGTTGAGAGTCTTTAGTTTAGTATATTTCATACTTTCTTTTATTTTTTATATATGTATAATAATTATTTTCCTACCTTTTTTTTGTGTGTGTGAGGTTATAATCATTTTGTGTATGTGAGGTTATTATTATTAATATTATTATTGAAATTATTATTATTATTATTATTATTATTATTATTATTATTATTATTATTATTATTATTATTATTATTATTATTATTATATCCTCACCTAACCGTCCAAGCTCTCTGACTGCGATACCACCAGATCGCCGTCGAGGACCTAAAGAAGATCATCACATCCCTCTCCGATAACGGCATTTTGATGCTGCTTAATGATTTTTAGAAAGATGAGCTGGCGATAATGTTTGCCTCTATAGTAAAAGAGGTAATAACCACACCTTTGTTTTTTCCAGGGTTTTCTTTTTTCTGACATGAAAGTGATGCCTAGTTTTAATTTTTCATGTACTGCCTGTACATGAGAATTCGGCTTACTGGGATGTACCGAGAGAACATAATACGTACAAATCTGACAATGGGGATGAGGCTTTTGGGGGTGCAGCGTTGTGTAGATATTTTGTGAATGGGATGTGCAACAGGAGTAGCCAATGCTCATTTCTCATTCGCTCGAAGCAAAAATACTGGGTTGTAAATTCTTTTTCTCTTTGCGGGTATATGTTCCACTTCCGCCCCCCACCCTTTTTTGGTAATCTGAAACTATTTCTAAAACCTTGTCATTTGAAATCCCATGGAATGATGTTAAATGTGTGTTATGGTTTCCTAGTTGTGGTGACGAAGATGGAGATGGGGTCATGAAGAGTATGATGCAAGCATTCTTCAATTATCTGGAGATCCGGATATTGGTCGATGGTCTTTATGAATTACAATATTCGATTTTCAAGATTACAGGTAACGGATTACAAATATTTGAGTTCCACTTTCTTTGGAATTAGAGTGAGTATCCTTTTGAATATCTTAAAGGGCTAATTACAAAATTACCCTCGAGTCTAGTTTAATTCCAGAATACCACAACATTCTTTCAAAATTATAAATACCCCTTTGATATTTGTTTCTATTTTACAAATTGCATCCTAAAAAAGTGCAAACCTTAATTTCGAACGTGACATTTTTTTTAATTATGTCAAACCTCGGGACAAAAACTTGTTTCAAAGTGCTTAAAGGAGCACATTTCGTTAGAAAGGGCCCAAATTTTAGTTTTTAGGGTTCTTTTTTAATTTTCTATTTCATTTCCCCCGTATTTTTTGAGGGTTTTCAGTTCTCCTCCAATACCCCCAAGAGATGAGGTAGTGCACCAGCAAGAGATTCATGATTGGCATAATTACCTATAATAAAATGACAATGCCATATGAGGTAGTGCTTTTGATCTTAATTTCAATCATTCAAGGTAGCTATCCAATGTTTGGTTCTAATTTCATATGATATGATACATTTCATAAGGAAGGGAACAAGTTCATCCCATGGTTGTTTTAGTTTCATATGATATGATATGATATGTTTCGTAGGGAAGGGAACAAGTTCATTAGTTCTTCCGGAAAGATGGTAAAAGAAGTTCGAGAAGAATGGTCTCGCTATGTGATCGTACAACTTATAAGAAATCAAGTTAATGTGAAAGTAACTTTTTACTAGTTTTCATGATTCTCATTGTCATTATGAAAAAGCCATTTTGTCTTGCAAGGTAATTTGCATCCTCTTGCAGCTACCGATAGGGACGAAGTTGATGATATTACCATGAGACACAATGCTTGAATATTCATTCGCAGGTAATGTTTCATATGTACATCAATAAGAAAAGTATTTAACTTAGAGATCTTTTGAAGCTACTCTTTCTTATTGTGAAGTTCACAGGTTGTCTCAATTAAAGCAAAGATAATATCAAGGATAAATTCTTTTAGTCCCACTTTTTTTTTCTTTCCATATTTTCCAAAGTGATTGATGTTGATATTTTGGCATATATACTTACATGTATTGATTATCGATATTGATTTGAGTTCTTCATTTGTTTTGTGAATAACATTGACAAGTCCTACATTTAATGGATTGTTGGCGGTACATGAATTGTTGAGATTTTGTTTGTTAGAATTATTTTGGATGGATTTTAATTCTTAGTTTTCTACATGTTGGTTGGTGAAATGATGTAAAAGATTAATGTGAAAAAAAAAAAGATAGCGCCTAGTTGAGCTGTGCTATAAGAAAAAAAAAAAGTAAAAGGTGAGATAGCACTTGATTGAGCAAGTGTTGTAAGAAAAACAAGGTGAGATAGCACTTATTTGAGCAAGTGTTATAAAAAGATGAATGTTAGATAATGCTTTTTAGTTGGTAGTTGCTCAGATAGAGGAAACTTAGATATCGCTATCTGAAAGAGAAAATAAGCGCTATCTGAAGCACTTTTTGGCATAGTGAGGGTACGTTGTATATGATAACTAGCACCAAAGATTGCATTGCTATTGCAGAAAAAATAATGATGCTGATTTATGGCATTGTCGACTTGGCCACATGAGTGAAAAGGGGATGAAAGAACTGTGTTCGAAGGGTAAGCTACCAGGACTCAAGACAATTGATGTCGTTTGTATGAGGATTGTGTCTTCGGTTAACAGAAAAGAGTGAGTTTTTCGAAGTGTGGCAGAACCTTAAAGAAACAGAAGTTGGAGTTGGTACACAGTGACTTATGGGGACCAGCGCCAGTAACATCTTTTGGTGGTGCGTCATACTATATGACTTTCATTGATGATTCTACAAGAAATGTATGGGTTTACTTTCTGAAAAATAAATTTGATGCATTTTATACATTTAGAAAGTGGAAAGCCCTTATAGAAAATGAAACAGGTTTGAAAGTAAAGTGCTTAAAATCTGACAATGGCGGAGAGTACGAGCTCATAGAATTCAAAGAGTATTGTGCTACAAATAGAATTCGCATGGAAAAGACCCTAAGAGGA
Organism: Phtheirospermum japonicum; assembly: GCA_014905375.1. Lineage (NCBI taxonomy): Eukaryota > Viridiplantae > Streptophyta > Magnoliopsida > Lamiales > Orobanchaceae > Phtheirospermum > Phtheirospermum japonicum. The sequence goes on from BMAC01000081.1 coordinate 1,602,611, forward strand.
ACCCCTTAGAAGAATAGAGTGGCAGAATGAATGAACAGAACTCTGAATGCGTGCCAGATGTATGCGGTTCAAGTCAGGTTTACCAAAGATGTTTTGGGTAGATGCAGTTAACATAGCGCATTCCTGGTTAACAGCGGACTATCAGCTCCTTTGGATAATGACATACCGGAGGAGGCTTAGAGTGGTAAGGAGGTAAACCTAACTTATCTATGAATATTTGGTTGTTTTTCTTATGTTCATATATATGTTGCAGCTAGAAGTAAGTTGGATGCTAAATCTATTAAATGTACATTTATTGGATATGGCGGTGATAAATTCAGTTATAGATTATGGGATGAACAGAATCGGAAAATAAGTTGCAGTCGAGATGTCATATTAAATAAACATGTTTTGTACAAGGATAGATGGGTGCACCAGATGCTGAAATTGCAGGTACTCAAGTTGTAGAGTTAGATATTTCTAACTTAGGTGGGAGAAAAGCAGTTCAGATTAACCAGGAGGTTATTGAGGCTGAGCTGAGAACACCACTAGTTCCGTTGCGAAGGTCTACAAGAGTGCGAGGATCAACATATAAGTTCACACCATCAAATTACTACTTGTTGCTGACTGATGGTGGTGAACCTCAATGTTACGCAGACGCTGCACATGGTAAGACCATAAGAAAATGGAGGCTTGACATGGATGAAGAGATGGAATCCTTGATGTCCAATGACATTTGGGATATTGTTGAGCTCCCAAAAGGAAAGAAGGTGCTGCATAATTATTGGGTCTACAGAATTAAAGGCGAGGCTGATGGGAGCAAGCGTTACAAGGCAAGGCTGGTTTTGAAGGGATTTTATCAGAGATACGGTATTGATTATACAGATGTTTTTACTCTTATTGTAAAACTAACCACTATTCGAATCGTTTTGAGTATGGTTGCTGCTGAGAACTTATTATTAGAGCAGATGGATGTAAAAACACCATTACTCCATGGTGATTTGGAGGAAGACATATATATGAACCAACCAGAGTGATACTTGTCGGGAGGTAATGGCGACCTAGTGTGTAAACTAAAGAAGAGCTTGTATGGTTTGAAACAGGCTCTGAGACAGTGGTACAAGAAGTTTGATAAGTTCATGCTTGATATTGACTTCGTCAGATGCAATGGTGACCATTGTTGCTACTTCAAGAGGTTTGATGATAGTTATATCATATTATTGCGATATGTTGATGACGTGTTGATAGAAGGTTCTTGTACTCGAGAAGTGGATAGATCGAAGAAGCAGTTGTCAGACTGGTTTGCTATGAAAGACCTTGGAGACGCCAAGCAGATTTTGGGTATGCGAATTACTCGAGACTTGGTGGGAGGAAATTTGTACCTTTCTTAGGCGGGGTACATCGAGAAGGTATTGAAAAGATTCAACATGGAGAATTCCAAGCTAGTGAGTATCTCGCTAGGTAGTCATTTCAAACTATCTAGCAAAGAGTCTCCTAGCAGTGATGAAGAGCATGACCATATGCCGATGGTTCCCTATGCTTCAATAATCGGTAGCATCATGTACGCGATGGTGTGCAAGAGACCAGACATTGCTCATGCAGTGGGAGTAGTTAGCCATTTTATGAGCGATCCGGGTAGACAACATTGGGAACCAGTGAAGTGGATCCTTAGATACTTGAGAGGTATCAAAGAGAGAGGCCTATGTTTTGAGGGAAAAGGCGTTGAGCTTGTATGATACATTGATGTAGATTTAGCATCGAGTGACCTTGATAGAAGGAGAAGTACTACCGGGTATGTATTTACTTTTGGTGGTACAAAGATATCTTGGGCGGCTCTATCTACCACAGAAACAGAGTATGTAGCAGTGACAGAGTCTAGTAAAGATATGGTATGGTTACAAAATTTCTTGGGTGAGTTGGGGAAAGAGCAAAAAAATGGTATCCTCTACAGTGATAGTCATAGTGCTATTTTATTTGATAAGAATCCAGAATTTCATTCAAGAACAAATCACATTGAGTTGAAGTATCTCTACATACGTTATCTATTAGAGGAGAAGATTTTGCAGCTAATGAAGATTCGTGGAATTGTTGAAGTTATGCATCGCTTCAACTGGGCTTGAAACTTGAAAGGAAGGCTTGGCGCTGCTGAATTTATGAGTTACATTGAGAAGATGTAGATATGGTTACATTCAAGATCAGTCTCCAGTTGGAAGATTATTGGGTTGTGGGGCCTGAAGTACTGCACATCCAACCCCTCGTCTACGGCGATCCAATTAGGGAGTTCGCATAAAATTATAACTAGGGTTTTCTTGTTATAAATAGTCTTGTTGTGTAATTGTAACTCCATCTCAAAATTTATTATAGTACAAACTCCTAGCTTGGCAGCGCCCCCAAACGTAGTCAGAATCTCTCTCTGACAAACTAGGTAAATGATTTCTTATGTTGTTTTTATTACTTCTCTTTTTCATCATATTACTTCAAATCCTAACAAATGATGATAGATGAAACCTAATTATCTGAATGAGTGAAAGAGGAGCCTTGTGTAAAGAATTAGGTATTTATGTGATAAATTAGTGGCAAAGATCATTCCTCTTTTTTGGTATCTAGGGTTTTCTGAGGAGCACTTAAAGACTCTAAGAATTATTGTGTGGATGGAAAGGGCGCATCAAATTCCCGCAATATTAAAGTTAAAATGTTGAGACACACGTATGAGTGTGTAAGAACTCTTTTTAGTTTACTCTACTCGCTCTTGTACTTCAACCGAGCAGAGTAAGGGGGACTCCTAATGTTGCTAAATATGTTAGCTTGATCGGACCAGCTTGAGCTAAATGGACGTCTTACCAAGTTAACCATCCCTTTTCTAGAGTGTGTGGGGGCCTAATATGATTAAGTGAAATAGTTTGGTCCTAAGTACTTGAGATATTGAGCTAATTGATGCATCTTCCAGCCTGAAGTGTGCTGGATGACTGTACTGATTCTTAAAGTTCAACTCGTTGAGTAGGTGAGCTCGACTCGATAAGGTCCATACCAGTTCGTAAATTATGGGCCTTCGAGGCCCAACGTATGATATGGTTTGAGTTGAGAATCTTTAAAAGACTTCTTATGAAAGGATCTCTCTGTATGATATGAAAATACCTAGTTTTCTTCCAACGAGGGGTTCCTTACTTGTTGATCTAGTCACTACCTCTTATAAATTCGAACTCAGGCCCTCATTCTTAACCTACAGTCATTTTACATACTTTTACACATATATAGTTTGATTATCACATCCTGAATTAAGCGTCAGAGTGTCTACACCGGGAGAGCCTTGATGCCTTGTTTGGCAGGTTGGACTATCACTAGCCGAGATGCCCATTTGACCGGATGACGTTTGAAGAAGCTAAGGAAGAGGTGGAACACTGCTCAATCCTATTCTTGAGGTGTCCATATATTTTGGACATGTCAATTATATATTTTTTTACCTAGTTGTTCTGGTTTGTTCAAGGATTATAAGACGGCTGCATCTCCCAAAAGTCAAAACTCTTTTTGCCTTTTTTTTTTTTTTTTTTGTTGTTGTTGTTGTTGTTGTTGTTTAAGGAGACGGTTGTGCCTTATA
>BMAC01000081.1:1629586-1639821 GCA_014905375.1 Phtheirospermum japonicum
TTGCATTTTCATTATTAGATTTTGATTCTTATTTATGTTTATGAGATAAACATATTTTAATTGTTAAAAGGATTAATTTTGTGTGTGATAAAATATGTTTTATATGATTTTTATGTTTGGGATAAATTCTTCTAATAATAAAAAGAAATATACAGATTTTGAATCTGTATGACCGGAATAGTAGGAATAGGCCAAAGGTTTTGAATATCCCTGCAGTCAATTTTGTTTAAAATAAAATAAAAAAAATTATAAGAAATTGTGGCCGCAGTTTTTGAAACAAAACTAAAGCATGATATGGTCTTTTTAGGCGGCCCAACTGTTAAATCATTCTTTTGAAATAAAAGTCAAGAGAAGGCCTTCCTTTTTAATAGAGTAATCCGCAAATATAAAAGGCCACAGGCTGAATTGATTTTTAAATAAAGCAGAGACGCTTATCACATTTGATGTGATTTGGAAGGCCTGACCTCTGGTCAGGTTATTTAATAATAATAAGAAAACCGTGGCTCTGATACCACTGTTGGGTTCGCTATAATCGTACGGGGCCTACGCAGCTGATTTTAAAATTTTTAATTAAATAAAAAAAATATATATATATATATATATATATATATATATATATATATATATATATATATATATATATGATAAACCCCGTAGATTTCGTTAGCGATTTTAAGGATCTTCATTTTTCATTTTTATGTATCGAATACAAATATTTTGATTTTTATAAAAATAAATTAATAACTCGCTTTCGATATCTTCAAGCGACGATTGAGAGGGAATCAATTCCCGGTTATGTGGCTAACACCAAAACTCCTCGTTGTAGAGATTCAAGCGTATCCCCTCTAATCGAGCCCACATTTTCATTGCAATACCGAAAAAATTTTTCGCTAATAGAATCCTTCCGTTTCAAATTGATTAAAAGAATAATAATTAATCCAACAATGAATAATTGATTGAAAATTAATTATTGTAGATGAAAAATTATCAATTAATTTCTATCTACAAATTGAAAACTAAAATATATAAAAGAATAATTTTTTTTTCTTTTCTTCAAAGACGCCAGCAGCCCCTTTTCAAAAATAAAACCTTTTTGTTCTGGTTTATTCAAGGATTATAAGACGGCTGCATCTCCCAAAAGTCAAAAACTCTTTTTGCTTTTTTTTTTTTCTTTTTTTGTTTAAGGAGACGGCTGTGCCTTATATATTAGAAAGGGAGGAATCCCTTTTTGTTTCAAAAAACAACCTGAGGCTCCACTCCTTTTCTTTCTTATATAATATATAAATTAGGTTAATTAGAAGATCTAATCTCAATTAACCAATTAATTATATAATTAGAAAAAGAATTCTTCCACGAGTTATCCGTCCCCTTTTAAAACAAAGAATATAATTTAATTTTAATTACCTTTTATATAAATACTTATATTATATACAAATATATAATATAAATAAATTTTATTTTAAAGTCTTCAATTATTCTAGTAGGCTTCTACAATTAGGGCCTACTAAAATAAATTACATGGACTTGGATTTAAAATTCAACTAATTAATTAATTCAATTAATTAATTAATCCCATAAATTTAAAGTAATCAATCCAATTGACTAATTTAATATATTCCTTTAATGGAGATTTCTAATCAAATTAGATTTAATTACATAATCAAATATATAATTAAATATTTAATCCAACAATTGGATTAAAACAAAATCCCTCTTAATTAATCTAAATTAATTAATTATTCCAACCATTGGAGTTATCAATCTTGAAATGTCAACAACCATTGGATTTAAAATTCAACTAATTAATTAATTCTCTTGAAATTAACTTTTTAATTTTAAGAACCTACAAATCATGACAACATCTAGCAAGTAGCATGATTCCCCAGTGTTAGGTGAAAAAGCGTGTAAACCTATTTCAATAGCAAGTCCATATATGTACGATCCCAACTAGTTTCCCGATTAAATCTTGGGCATGAATTTATAAGTCGAAACCCAATTGATTTAATAACTGTGATTTCATTTCAAGTTTAAGTAATTCATTTATGAATCAATATTCATCGTGCCCTGGCCAAGGTTTTTGAATCAAAAACTATGAAAATTCACAGGATACTCCCTTGTCCATAGACAAGTGTCAAATTCTTTGTTGGCTACATACAAACCTCCATGCACATCGACACAATACCCAAAATACCCCTTTTACAATTGTCAAGCAATCAAAAGATAAATCTAAGCATTGCATGATGTGCACAAGGTTACCATCGTACCTCAAGTCAAAGGATTAATCATGTATTATTGCAATATGGAAATTCTTATTCGACAGACAAATCTTCCAGTTAAGAATTTCCATCGGGTCATGTTCAATGAACTCGTTCTCCAACAAGCACCCACATATATGCACTCGCGTCACAACGCTGATGTTAATGGAATGCAACATCCTTGTCTGACAAGCATGCATCATATGCGCAAGTCTTACTGGGCTATTCAATGTCCTATCTCGAAAATCCCATTGACTTGGAACAAGTTTAAGACCGAAACCTTAGAGACATGTTCCATGATTGCCATCGTATGCGCAACCATATCCCATAGTTTAAATTGGTCTAAGAACTTTATAATACGTGCAATTATAATAAAAGGTTAAACATAAGACAAAGAAAGTTGCCTTTATTAATATAATTCCAATAAAATCATTATACAAGTAGAATGGAATCCAATCTAATTGGAACGTCGGGCACTCTACTCTAACATCAAGATCAGCAGCAAGATGAAGCAAAAACTTTATCAGGTTTATTACATATGTTTAATATTCTAGCACTTACACTCTTTAGTTCTGGTGCATCACATTCATTCATGTCAACTATTTTGAAGAATCTTAGCTTAAAAATTGAGTTTGATGATATCAAACTAGATGTTAGTATACCTTCAGGAAAATTCATTAAAACTAGCGACTAAAAAGACTAAAGTTGGAACTTAGTGGTAAGGACACATAGGCTGACTTTCATATTCTAGATATGAAGGGTTTTGATGTCCTTCTCGGTATAGATTGTTTAAGTAGGAATCATTCTTCGATTCACTATAACAAATGGGAAATACACTTTCACCAACCTAGAAAGCCTATATTTTTCTTCTTTGGTGCAAAGACCAATTCAAAGCTATAAATTATGATAGTCATGAAAGCAATAATATATTAATAACAAGGGGGAGTGAAGCTTTTTTTTTTATTAATGTAATGTGTGTAAAAGTTTTCGAGTTGAATATAATTGATGTACCAATAGTGAGAGATTACCCATATATTGTCCCGGATGAACTACTAGGACTTCCATTTGATAAGCACTTCGAGTTTCCAATAGATTTGGTACCTTGAGCATCTCCAATAATGAAAGCATCTTGAAGAGTGGTCCCAAAACAATTACAGGAATTAAAGGTTCAACTCTAAGAATTACTGGATAAGGGCTACATCAAGCCGAGTGTTTTGCCCTGGGGAGTGCCTGTGTTGTTTGTGAAAAAGAAATATGGGACCCTCTGAATATGTATTGACTACATAAAACTCAATCGCTTAACCATCAAGAATAAGTACCCCTTACCTAGGTTTGGTGATCTTTTCGATTAAGTAAAAAGTGTTAGAATATTCTCGAAGACTTACTTGAGATCGGGATACCATCAGTTGAGGATTATGGAGTCTAACATTTTAAAGACAACATTTAGAACACGATATGGGAACTATGAGTTTATAGTTATGCCTTTTGGTTTATCTAATGCACCAAGAGTTTTCATGGACTTGATGAATAGAGTATGCCATCCATGTCTTGATCAGTTTGTCATATTCGTCATTGATGATATTCAAATATGCTCAAGGAGTAACAATAAACATGAACATAATCATATGATTATAATGGAAACCTTATATCAAGAGAAGTTTTATTCCAAGTTTAGAAACTATGAATGTTGGTTAGGACATATCATCACCGCCAACAAGATTGAAGTAGAACCGACTAAAGTTGAGGTAGTACTAAACTGGAAAACACAAAAATACGAATGAAAATCAAAGTTTAATGGGCCTACCAAGCTATTATAGATATTTATTCAAGATTTCTCAAAACTTGTTGGCCTAATTACTCCACCAACCCGAAAATATAAAAATTTTAGTAGAGGAATGAATGTGAGAATAGTTCCCAGGAGATAAAATATAGACTAATCATGGTACCAATCTTAGTTATGCCTGATGGAGCTAAAGGATTTGTCATCTACACTAATGCTTGAAAGTTGGAGTAAGTTGTGTCTTAATGCAACATGGAAAGGTTATTGTGTATTCCTCGTTAACTGAAATCGCATGAGTTGAACTACCCTATGAACAATATGGAGTTAGCAGTTGTTGTACATGCATTAAAGACTTAGAGATATTCCTTTTACGATAGAAAATGTGAAATCTACACATATTGCAAGAGTTTAAAGTACTGTTTCACTCAAAAGAAGCTAAACATTCGTAAGAGAAGATGTTTAGAATTTGTAAAAGATTATGACTGTTTAATTCATTATCACCAAGGCAAGGCAAATGTGGTGGGTGATGCATTAAGCAGAAAGAATGGAGATTCATCAGTGAAATTATCTACATAGTAAGAATCACTAATACAAGAATTTACTAAGTTGAATCTTAGTTTTGTAAAACCACTTAGTAACAAAATAGGAATATTATCAGCACTAACAACTCAATCAACCTTGAGAGATCGAATCAAAGAAGCTCAAAAGTATGACGAATTCCAATGTAAACTAAAAGATCAAGCACTTGTAGGTAGCATCAAATGTTTTTCTATGTTAATAGATGGGACACTTATATACGAAAGGAGGTTATGCGTACCCAAAGACAAGAATCTAAAGGAAATCCTTGAAGAAGATCATCAAATTCCATATTCAGCTCACACTCAAGGAACAAAAATGTAAAAAGACCTGAAAGAAGTATATTGAAAGAAGTATATTAGTGGCGAAACATGAACGCTCAATTGAACAATTTGTGGAAAGTTGTTTAACTTGTCAACAGGTGAAAACAGAAGATCAACGACCATTTAGATCTTTTTTTTAAAGCTCGAAATTATTATTAAAAGGAGAAAGTTGTTTATACAAACATAGATCATGATGTCTAATCCTTGACTAAAGGCATCTGTTCAGGTCTCATCAAAACCTCCCGAGGTAAACCCACCCTTGTGGGATGCCATTTAGATCGCTTCATCCTTTAGAAATTCAAGAATGAAAGTGGGAACATATCACTATGGACTTTGTAATAGGACTACCAATGACGATAGAAGGTCATCAAGCTATTTGGGTTATCATTGCTAGACTCACAGAGTAAAGCACATTTCTTAACTATTAAAATGACCTTTAGTATGAAACTTTTTACGCAACTATACATAGAAGGAATCATAAAATTATATAAAATACCAATATATATCATATCAAATTGAATATATTTTTGCAATTTTTGAAAAGCTTACAAAGAGCCATGGGCACAAACTTAAAATTTAACATAATATTCCTATCCCAAATCAATGGCCAATCCAAAAGAACCATCCAAACTTTAGAAGACATGCTCAAGGATTATGTATTAGATCTTGGTAGGATCTTGGAGATATACCTACTACATGCTGAATTTGTCTACAACAAAAGTTATCAAGATACCATATGAATGACACCATCTGATTCACTTTACGGGAGAAAATGCAGAGCACCAATTCATTGGGATGCAGTATGAGAATGAAGAATCTGAGGGCTAGAGATGTTGAACGAATTGTTGAAGTAATTGAAAAAAATTAGAGATATGATTAGAATAGCTCAAGATCGATCGATTGTGTCGTCCAAAATGCCAAAAGTCCCTGGAATCCAGTCGATTTTGGGGGTTCAGTCGATCAACTATAAGGTCAGTCGATCAACTGAACATCCAGTCGGTCGACTGGATTCCTGCGCCAGGCTCGATTTCTCGTTCTTTTCACGTCCGCCGGTTGATCGAGCCTCGTCCGTTGCGCTTCCTTGCTTGTCCGTCCACTCCCAAGTCGAGTATCAACAATCCCAAATGAGCGCGGGCCCCGCTTGGACGTCCTACGGCCAAGAGAAAAACGAAAAAGTGAAAAACTACGAAAACTATTAATAAAACGTACAAAAACTAAGAAAACCTAGAAATAATGAAAAACGGCCAACTCGACTCCTAAAACACCTAAAAGCAAGCGAAACACACGCAACGTGATACAAAAACGATAGCAAAAATATGTACAAAAAGATGCAAATCAACCACCCCACACTTAGAACGGTTGCTTGTCCTCAACCAAAACTAACGTAAATTTACAAAATTACCCCCGATCAACCCTAAACTAATGCACAAAATAATTCGAGACGTCGTACGCTACGTTGCTTGTTAGCTTTGGCTAAAATGACGTCAATGTGCGTTGTTAAGGAAATTTAGATCGACTTCCGAACCCTAAAAGAACTTAAGCAATTCACCAAGTCGGTCCCCCCGTCATTGCCCTGGCTAAGGTCTATCCACGCTCGAACCGTTAATCGGCTCCATACTATCCAAAATCATCTACGCTTCTCTTTAACAAATATATACTAAAAAACGGAAAAGGGAAAAACGTGCTACTAACTACTCAACAACTTCAAGGATTTATAACTTATCCTTGTTTATTCGTCCCTTTTTCTTCTTCTTCTTTTTATTTATTTATTTATTTTTATTTTTTATTTATTTATTTTTATTTTTTTTACGGTAAATAAAGATAAAAATACGAAGCTTTCAACGACTCCGATCATTCGTTGCTACTAGCAACTTACAAACTTATCGATCGAGCACGTGGAGCAATTGACGACTCCAAATTACAAAACAAAAACCTATAGAGAGCGTTTGATGACGAGGGCTAGTCGAGGCACTAGTTCTAAACGAGCACAAGGATAGCACGAAGCTAAAACCGAACGGAGATCCCAACAAGTTAAACCACCTAAGTCCACTATATTCGATCRAAAATCTAARCACCCTAACAAATCATCAAAACCGCGTCACTTCACCAAGGGTCCAAGCAATAATAGCACACACGTTACTCAAATTAACACAAGCAAGCATACGACAAAATTAAAAACCTAGGACGAACTCTAACCACCCCACACTTAAAACCTAGCAATGTCCCCATTGCGTATTTAAGCTAAGAAAAGCAATAAAAAGGTGTAGGGAAAAGAGAACGCCCCTATGTCCGAGCTTGTGTCGTCGTGGTTGTGCAAAAGTCATCGCCGGGAGCCGAGGTAAGCAACAAGCTATCTACAAGGTAAGGCAAGGTGGAAAATTTGCACAAAAACAATACAAAAACGAAAATATTTTTGAGTTTTTGAATTTTCTAATTTGTTTGGATTTTATCTTTCAAATTTRTTTTATGTTTTGGGAATATATTCAAAGAAAAAAGAAATTAAACTATATACAAAAACGAAAGCAATTAAAAGGATTTATTTTTAATTAATTTTTATTTTTTTTTATTTTTTTTTTATTTTTACAAGAGTCGAGACGAGAAATAAAAGAACATAATCGAAAGATAAAATAAAATAACACACAAAAACAATAACAAATAAAAATAAACAAAGGATAAATTAGGAGATTTAACGACGTCTCCTAGGTCGGGCACGGAGGGTCGCGGCCTCGTCTTCCTCCTCCTCCTCGTCGTTCCTGCCCTCGCCGCCGTCATCGTCATCACGTATCCGACTCTCGACCAAAAGTAGCCGGGTATGGAGGCCGCGGAAAGCTTGGTCGTTTCTTGCCTGCCCCTCGTCGAGCCGGTCGAAACGGGCATTGAGCTGGTCAAAATGCGAAAACACGGCCTGTTGGAAATCGCTCCAACCCATCTCGGGACCCAAGCCGGTGCTCGGACCTCCGTACTGCGAGGCCACCGCTTGGCTCGTGCTCGCTCCTAATTTCGCGCCCGAACCGGTGTTTGGAACGTCGCCGTCTTTGCTTTGCTCATTGCCTCGGTGGCGTTGGCGTCTAGGGTTTTGGTTCGCCGGGTTCATCGGGGCTCTCGGCGTTTTGAACGCCAACTCCATAAGATCGACGCTCGTCATGTTGGCCGCCTCGGCCTCAAACCCGAAGTAGCAGGCAAGAACGGTGATCATCGGCCCCATGCCGACTCGGGCGACGCTTCCTCCTCTCATCTTCCGAATCCCTCGAATTTGTCCTCGGATCAACGGGAAAAATAGGACCGGATGTCCATTGACCAGGCACCAAAGCACGTAAAACACGTGATGAGTGAGATTGGTGCTTTCATGTTTGCCCATCAGGACGTGGGAAAAGAATTTGTAAGCTCCAAGCAGTGCCAAATCGACGATCGCCGACGCCGAGTATCGATCCCGGGTACCACTTCCGGCCGTGATACTCCCCCAAAACTCATCTGCATGAAAACCAGGCAACTGCGTGTACGAGTACTGTTGGCAGTCAAGCCCGAGCACCCCTTGGAGCACCCCCTGATCGATTCGGTGCTCAATTCCCCCACAACGGACATTAAAACCCCCATCATCGGTCTCCTGGTATGAGGTGAAAAACTCGAGCACTAGCTCCCGATAAGCCGGTGCCCGGAAAGACGCGAACATTCGGCGTTCATCGCGTCGATGTAATGGAGTAGTCGGGTGCCGAACCCGTCAACGTCCCCGTTCGCTACCCATTCGTCCAAACGCTCGATATTGATAAAGCGTGGGGTAGCAAAATGCCGTTGGGACAGATTTTGAAAAAGTTCCCCCTCGTATGTGGAGTAGACCGGGAAGGGGGCACCGTAAGTTCCGACGATATCGGGGTATTGGGGAAGGTTGAAAATTTCATCATCGGAGTGGCCATCCATGGTAAAAGGTGAAATAGGAATGCAAGTAGACGGATTTGTAGTGGAGGGTTCCAAAAATCGAAACGAACGAAGAATCAACGGAAAAAACGAGAAAAACTCAAATAGAATGTTCTTTGGGGCAATTCGTCGAACACTTTGTGGGCAAGATTTTTGAAGGATGAAAATCAAAGAAGAAATGGCTCCCAATTCCTACCCAAAAACACAACCAACAATTGCAAGGTTTCCCAAAAGATCGTTTAAGCGAAGTACCTGAATTAAGTTGGTTCAAAATGGAAACGAACAAACGAACTATCCCCAAGGCGAATTTTTGAAAGGAGAAGGGAAGGAAAACTGAGAAGTCCCGCGTAATCTTGCCTGTCGATCGACCTAAGTTGATTTTCTTTCTTTTCTCTTTTATTTTTTATTTTTCTGTGTTTTTTTTTTTTATATGCTGCCCTCTCTCTCTTGTCAATTTTAGGATGGTTGGGGGGGGGGGGGGGGGGGGGGGGGGGCGGCGGCGCTAATCGACTGGTTTATATAAGCCCGCTGGTCTCTAGGCAGTCCGGGCAGTCGATCGACTGCCCTCCTCGGTCGATCAACTGCTCTTATCAAAAGCTTAAAAAGTTCTGGAATCCAGTCGATTTCTCCTCCTCAGTCGATCGACTGGCTGTCGAACAGCAAATGACCAGTCGATCGACTGGCTGTTGAACAACAAATGACCAGTCGATCGACTGCACTCTTGCAAAAAGCTTAAAAAGTTCTGGAATCCAGTCGATTTGAACCCGTCTGTCAATTAGGCAGTCGATCTACAGGCATTCCTGTCGATCGACTAGATATGTAGTCAATCGACTGCATTCCAGCAGTCCATCTCCAATTTCGATCCTGTTTTCTCCCAAAACTCCAAGACTGGACCTACACAAACCCCAAAAACCCTTTTACAACTACGTAAAGATAGAATATACAATAAATTAGAATAAAAACAAGAAAAAAGTTAGAAAATCGTGGGTTGCATCCCACGGAGCGCGTTTGGTTAACGTCGTTCGCTCGACGACCCTGGTTCGACGATCAAGACCCCGTCGAAGGCAAGTCTCTCAGGTCCTCCTCATCTACGACTACTGGCTCGAGAGCGTTTGTTTGCAACATGCTATGCCGGTAAGGTTTGACTCGAGCGCCATTCACTTGAAAATGTTCGTCCGTCTTTGGGTCGATTAACGTCACGGCTCCGAATGGGGGATACCTTCTCGATTTTGTACGGCCCGCTCCATTTGGACATAAGCTTCCCGGGAAACATGGCAAGACGAGTGTTATAAAGGAGTACTTGCATTCCCTCCTCCAACTCTTTCGGTACGAGTTTCTTATCGTGGAGCAGCTTCGTTTTCTCCTTGTACAACCGGGCATTATCAAACG
>BMAC01000081.1:1651096-1662609 GCA_014905375.1 Phtheirospermum japonicum
AAACCACGTTGCCAATGGTGGTTATGGTTATGGGCAACCCAACATGGGAGGGCATGGTGCAAACCATGTTGGGTTTGATGGCGTCGTGGGTATGAATGGTTCCTCCGGAGGGTATGGTGCTTCAAATCGTTACTATGGGGATTATGAATCGTTTGGCGGTCCGAGCTCCTATGAGATGAGTCCCCCCATCCGTACTATGAGGGATCTTAACCAACCTTTTTTGGGATATGGATGGTGTGGAACGAGTGCTCATATTCAAGAATATTGCCCTTTCATGTCCTCGTTCGATTTCGTTGATATGTATGGAGGTCGTGGACACCAAGCGGGACTCGTTTGTACTACGCCTTCTTTTACTCCACCGCCGACTCCCGATCCTTATGAGTTATTTGGAGGTGGGAGATCCATTGTTCCAAGTGGCCCTCTGATTAGCACAAACTTGTCTTGATTTTATTTAGTATTTTAGTTCTTTTTTATTATTGTTTTCGATGAAAGTTGGATAGATTGAGCATATTTTCGTAATTTCTTATCTCTAACTTATTTTATCATATTTTAATTATAATTAATTAACTTTATGTTTATTTTAGGTATTTTGAAGTGTTTTGGTTTGGACGTAGTCAAGAATGGGCAAACGATGTAGAGTTTCAGCGAAAACGGGCCGCGATTTGAAAAATGTGAAGCTGCCAGACTTTCTATAACGGTTTTCCATCTGGAACCATTATAGTATCCATGTCGACCGCTGCCTGCCGAGTGCTGCCGAGCCCTGCCGACCGTTGCCTGCCGAAGCTGCCGAGTGCTGCCGAGCCCTGCCGACCGTTGCCTGCCGAAGCTGTCGAGCGCTGCCGACCCATGCTCACGCTGATATTCTATAACGGGTTTCTTCTGTAACCGTTATAGAAACCCTGATCGACAGCAATGCCCCCAAACTCTCTGTCGCGTCAGTCGACGCACTCTCGACGCAACTTGCTAAAGCGTCGATGTCGACGCACCCAGTCGACGCACCTGCCCAGCCGACGCGCACGCCCTGGCAGCACCGACGCCGAGCAGCAGCGTGCGTCAGTCGACGCACCGTCGATGCGACTGCCCAGAAAATGCATTTTCACGCGATTTTAGGTTTTCTTGGGCCTTAAGACTTCCCAAAACTATAAATACCTATGTATTTTGGATTTTTTACATACACTATCATATTCCTAGGGTTTCTAAGGCCTTTTGGGGGCTGACAACCCCAACAAGTGCCCTTCGATTTCTTAGTTTCTCTTCATAATTCTTAGTTTTTAGACTTTAGAYTAGTTATTAGATAGTTTAGATTCAAGATTTCTTCACCAAAAYGCTRCGGTTCGTCTTAGTTTAATAGTAAGTAATTATTCTCTTCGCCTTTTAATTTAGTTGCATGATTTCAATTAGTTTAATTAATTATTGCTTCCATGAAGAATCGTGATTGTGATTTTGTTGGGTTTATTATGTTGATTGTTTTTGGCTAGATCTTATGGGTCTAGAGCCTAGATTCGTTGTGAACCATCAATTGGGTTTTCCCAAGCGATCGTGGAGACGAATAAAGCTCTAGAACCCTAGTTTTCTTTAATTTGTTTTAAAAGTCTTTTAATTAATTTAAATGAATTTTAGGTTTAATTTCTCTTAGATAATTTAATCTTAGTTTTAGATAATTAATGCTTAGTTTAAATGATCTCTAGACTTAATTAATTAGTTTATAGCTTAAGTAATCTTTAGATTTAATTTATTGCTCTTAGTTTAATTAATCTCTTAGTTCTTAAAACACTCAAACAAACCCCCCAGTTCGCGTGTTAGATTAGTTTTATTTTTATTTTCTTATTCATTAAAACAAACACAAAATGAACTTCTGAATCTAGTCTTCCTTTGAGATCGACACGAGTCAACTTACCCACCTACAAGTGATCACGTACTCTTGCGGGCGAGTTTTTTAAAATTGACAACTTTAAATAAAAGTAGGTGCAAAAAGTTCGAATCAAAATTTTGGCGCCGTTGCCGGGGAAGGCTGAAGGTTGTGATTTTTGTGTTTGCTCTTCGTAACCTTATTTATGTTTTTACTTGTTTCATTTATCTTTCGTATTTGTTTGTGAATTTTCTTTTTGTTCAGTTTTATTATTTTCCGCTGGTACGTTTAATCTTGTGCGTTGAGTGTTGTGTATGCAAGGTACATCTCTCGACACCTAGGTTCAACGACCCAAAAAAAAATTAAAAATTAAAAAAAAAAAGAGAGAGAGAGAATGTCTGAATACGGTATAACGTCCGATTGGCGTGGCTTTCGACCGGCTATCCCATTGAGCTCCAAGATGCGGGATTACGATCTTGACTATTTCTACATAGAGCGAATCCCGATTTTTTATGGACATCCGAGCGAGGATCCAGTGAAATTTTTCCAAGAATACGAGGACATCACCCGAATTTCCCTCTTCTCGGCCTTACGAGAGATCAGGTGAGGATGCGACTCTTCCATTATGCTCTAAAAGATCGGGCAAGAAAATGGTTAAATTATGCAGAGCCCGACTCTTTACCAACGTGGGAGTACGTGTACGATCGATTCATGAGGAAGTTCTACTTACCTAAATTTTTATGTGATCGTTGTGGAGGCCGAGGGCATTTGGCTAATACATGCATAGTACCATTTGACGATAAACCACAAGATCATGTTATCGCCATCCAAAATTATACGAGTTATGCCTCCCCCGACTCGATTCCTTCCTACCCGAGCTATGAAGACTATAAACCATATGATCAATCTTTGGTGAGGCAACAAGGTCAAGAAGCCGAGAGTATTTGTCAACAAGATGAAATTGTGCAATTAACTATGCCGGAATATGATTTTCCTGAGACTGCAAAGACTATAGAGGCACTGTGTGATCAAATCAAGGCTTATTTAGCAAAAAGGTCGGACGAGATGGACGAAACCTCTATGTCAACCAGAGATGCCGATTTTTGATGTGATTGAGCCCATCTTGGATGTTGAGGATTTTAGCTTGAATGATCGTTTTGGAGATTTGTGCAAGGAGGAGGTAATAAGAAAACTTGGATGGATTTGTTCCTTTTGTGCTTGACGATGTCGCGTTGGATAATGATATAGTAGAGTTGCCATTGGAGATCCCGGTGGATGCTACGAACTCGAGTTTGCTCGATTTATTTGGGGATGATGTCGAGGATGAGCCGGATTTAGAAGATGAGATTACTCCTCTTGTGCTGGATGATTTAGACGTCGAGGACAACGACGAATTTTTAAAACGGTCGGCGGCAATTTTGGGAATAGATTTGAACGACATTGTTGTGGACGATGTCAATTTTGATGAAGTGTTCGAGAAGGAATTTATTGAGCCTCTTGTTATCCCAAAAGAGCCGTTAATGGATTTTAATTTTGAGTTGGTGGACGAGTTTGTTGAGGAAATTTGCAGACCCCTGTGCCCAAATTTAGTTCCCATTATTTTTGAAGATGTTGAGGGGGATTTTAGCAAAACGAAGGAGAATGGATTGTGTGTTGATAAATTCTTATGTTCGACCGATTTCCTCATTTATCCAAAGGTAGTGGATCACCATGTGCCCAAAACTTTTGTTGATATGTTTATGGTGATAGATTATTCACTTTTTCGACCACCGAAGCGAATTGGAGTTTTAGTTCTGCGAATTGCTTACCATGCGCGCCTTGGAAAATTACATTGCATATGCTTACTTTTGGAGAATACTAAGGCATGGCACGATCGTCACCTTTTCTTGGATCCGGGATAGCATCGTTCGTAGAAGGCGTCGAGCTTTCGACGTTAAACAAGCGCTTCTTGGGAGGCAACCCAAAGTATTCGTTTTATTTTCTTTTTCCTTTAAGTTTTACTAGTTAGTTTGTTTTTGTTCGTTGTTTTTTTTCTCTTTTAGGTTTTATTCAAGACATTTTCGTTCACTGGACTAGAGACGAAAGATGATTGCACAAGTGCTCTTTGGAGAAGCTCGACTATTTTCAGGGACGTTTTCTTATTCCCTTTCTCCATTGCTTTTATTTTCTTATACTCGTTTATGGCAATCAGGGGATTGCCGAGTTTTTAGAGGGGGGATGGTTGAGAATGATTTATATTTGAAAATTGTGCAAAAATTTGAAGATTTTTACGTGATTGATTACTATTTCTGCGCTGAATTGTGTTTGTCTGGCTTGCCTGTCGAAGTTAACTAAGTTTGATTTGATGATCATGTCTTTTGAGCGTGTATAAGTGCATAAATTTTTCAAAATTATTATTTATATATTATAAAATGGTACTTGGACGCAATTGATTTCGCAAAACCTTAAAAGCAGCGTCAATTCAAAACTTTTTCATGCAAAAAGCCAGTGAGTAGCCTGAGTAATTATCATCATTGCATGTGCTTGAATAAGTTTCAGTCTTGATATCTCTTTGAAACCGCTGTGTGTAGTTGACTTTGAAAATGAGGTTAAGGCACAGAAAAAAAACCCTATTTCCGGCTATATCCATATATTTTTAGCCACTATAAATTTCCGAATGAGCCAATCATAGCCAAATAATCCATGCCTATAGCCATGTGTGTTTTGAGTCGACCCCTACAACCCATTAAAAGCGTGGGGTAGGAGTTCATTATTTTTATTGGTTATTAGAGTTTTGGAGTTTTTATTAGGAATTTATGATTTTATGAATTTTTGTAATAAAAAACCACCATCCAAAAGAAAAAAGAAAAGAAAAAAAGACCCCATAAAAAAGAATAAAAGGGGATAAAATAAAAAAAAGAAATAAAGAAAAAAGAAGGATGGTGAGTCTCGGGTGAATTTTGTTAGTCATTGCCTACGCGTTTTATTAAGGCTTGTGTTTATTGTTTATTTTATGAAGCCTAATGTTTAAAAGGCAAAGAGCTGAGTTGTAATAAGAAGCATATCATGAGCTTCAATTGTGTTTAAGTGGTTTGAGCTTCAAGTCGGTTTAGAGTAACGAGTTGAGAAATAGCCTATGTTTAAAGGCTACGTTATGAGTGTTTAGTGAGGTTTTTATTTTTGAACGAGGTGAAGCGTATTGCTTCTTGATTAGAATAGGTTTGGTGAGTTATTGATCACGTTAGATCATGAGTTAGCCACACGACTTATATATTCCATACCCGTCCAAAGAGCCTTACGTTACAACCCAAAAAGACCTTTTCCGATTTTTAGTTCGATAACACACTTAATTTGCGATTGAAAAGAGATTGATTTTCGATTCTTGCTTATTGTGCTTGTATTTTGATGATTTGAGCGTAAGCACGTCCCCATAAGAAATTCTTGAGTGCTTGAGCGTACACTTATATATATTACCCTTTGAGAGGATGCATGATTTTGTTTTTGAAGTGACAATGTAATAAAGGTGGAGTGTTTGAATTTGCGTTACATGTATCTATATTTTCAAAATTATGTATGTAGTACGACACGACTCATTGCTTGGACTGATTTTCATACTTATTATTCTTTGAAATTATCATTTGTTCGAGGACGAACAAACCAATAAGCGTGGGGTACCCCGAGCAAAAATCTTCTCCTCCGACGTATTCTCATAATTATGACGTGACATGGCTTTATCCTCGAGGGAGTTTGACTTGAAGATGAAAATAGCGACATTAAAGCCTCGAATCGCTCAAATGTCTAGCCCGGAATCGCCGCCTCACGATCCTCTTGTTACATATCACGTGGACCAATTTCCTTCATCTACTCTTCCGGTCACTTTCCTTGACAAGTGTGGGGTAGTTGATTCGGTTGTCTCACCGAAGAAGGTTGGCCCGGTTGTCGATATAGAGGGATGTTGTGAGGATAAGCCCCTTGTTCTTCTCGATGAGCCCGTTGTGCCTCTATTCGACCCCATTTTGTGTGGAGATGAGTCTCGATGTGTCGTTGAGGACAACGATGACTTTTTAGAGGGGGAGGTGGGGGTTATTGATGATAATCTTGGAAAAATTGACGATTATCTTAAGGAGGATGAAGAGAGTAAGTCGATTATTATCCCTGCAAACTCGCACCGAGAAGAAGAGGAAGAGAGGATGGTTGAAGGGTTTAGAATTCTTAAGGATGCCATTGAGTGGAGACCCGGAGTGATTGGGGGAGTAAGCTCTTTGAAATTGAGTCTTGAAGCTATGATGAGAGCCGGGATGTGGAGGTTTTTAGTAGAGGGCTTGATGTTCGTACTCGCCGAGAGTGATTGGGTGAATCCCATTCACATGGTGCCCAAGACGAGCAGCTCGTTGGTTCTTGAAGATGAAGAAGGGGCGTTGTTGGTCATGAGGGCTTCAACGGGTTGGAGGATGTCGATCGAGTTTAAGAAGTTTCATGAGGCCACAAAGAAAGATCATTTCCCTTCCCCGTTTATCGACTACATGATGGACGAGCTAACCGGCCAATATTCCTTTTGTTTTCTTGATGAGTCGTCGGGGCACTTCAAAACTACCATTCCACCCGAGTACCTAGCCAAGACGATCTTCAAATGCCCATTTGGAACGTTTACTCTTTGGTGGATCTTATATGAGCTATGCAATGCGCCAAGGACGTTCCAAAGAGTGGATCCTCCCAATAAGGAGGAGATTATCTTGGTCGACCCTCCCGTTATCTTTCCACCTTGATAAAAAAAAGGGAGTACGTCGAGCTAATGACGTAAAACAAGCGCTTCTTGGGAGGCAACCCAAGTTCTTTCCATTTCTTTCTTTCTTTCTTTCTTTTATTGAAAAATCCAAAAACATTCAAAAATTCAAAAATTCAAAAATCCAAGAATATTTGAGAATTTGAAAATTAAAAAAATATTTTGTTGAAGTTCATGTACATATTTTCTTGTGTTTTTGATTTTATGTGTTTTTCTTTTCGAGGTTTGGTTTTTTTGACTTCGACCTCGGGCGATTTGATAAGTTAGTAGCGTTCATGAAGCCGGGAGATACTAGCCATGCTCGATTATTACTTGGATTGCTTAGATTCTTAGGAGGACCCTACCGAGCTCGACTCAAACTCGCACGGTTAAGGAAGTTTCTCTCACCCCCTCCTTTTACATGGTTTTCATTAAAATGCGGATATCGCATTGTTTAAGTGTGGGGTGGGTAGGTGGTTAGGGTCCGGGTTTTTATCAAGCATGTTTTGTTGTTCTTAACTCGAGCTTTGGCGAAGTGACGCATTCTTGGCGAATTGACGCTTACTATGTGCGCATTTATATGGTTGAGTCGATTTCTTTGTCTTTTGAGTCGTTAATGCATTGTCGAACAACTCCACATGCTTGGAAGTTTGAATAGTTTACTTGTCAGGTTTTCGCATGTTTATGGCTTCTTGTGTGAAGGGTTGAATTTTTATGCTTTGTCCAAAAAAACCGCCTATATATATAATCAACATTTTCTCGTGAAGAGATTGCAAAGCCATAAAAGCACTTTTGATTTTGCTCCCAAATTCGGTGCAAACTAGTGAGTAGCCTTGTGTGATTTATCGGCTTTCTTGCATTTTTATGGAAATTGCATTGAGAAGGTTTGACTTAGCTCGTACATGATTGAATTTGAAAATGACCTCGAGGAACATATATCACCCTTGTTCCGGCCATATCCATATATTTAAGCTACTTAAAAATCCCAAATGAGCCCCTTTGAGCCTATGTCCCGTTTCTTGTTAGCCGAGCTCGATTTTAGCTCTTATATCTCTGTAATTTGTGAGGTGAGAGTTTATTGTTAGTTCATGAGAGATGTGTGGGTTTCGGATTTTGAGTTGCTTATACAAAAAAAAAAAGAGAGAATAAAACTCCAACACAAATCACGTAAAGTGATAAAGCGTGCGTTYATGTGAAAAGCCTAATTCAAAAAGGCTAAATTTAGTAAAAAGAAGCACATTCAAAAAGCTTCTAAGTGTTGTGAAATAAAATTCGGAAAAGTGTAAATATACGAAAGGGTTTCGAATGAAAGTTTGGTGAATTGGGAAAGGTGAAGCGATTATAAGCTTCGGGTGTTATAAATTAGGATTTTGTGTGTTATTGATCATGTTTGATCGTGTGTTAGCCACTATATCCAAATATTCCATACCTTACCAAAGAGCCAACATTACAACCCATAATAAAGACCTCTTTCGATTCTTACTTGGTCATGTACTATGAGCAATTTTGAGCGTCCGTTTTGTGAAATCTTGACGAGTGCATGCATTGTCCGATTTGAGCGTATACACGTCCTATCTACTAAACACTTGAGCGAATTGAGCGTACACCCTCGAAAGTCCCTTAGAGAGGAAGTCATTGATTTGGCTTGCATTTAAGAAAGAGTAATACGAGCAATGCATGACGATAGCGAGTTTATGTTGATACTTTCATCTTATAAATAAGGATAAGCACAAGGATTTTTCTTTTTACATAATGTTCATTGCATGTACACTCTCGATTCTTTTCGTTGTTCGAGGACGAACAAACCGATAAGTGTGGGGTAGTTGTTTTGCATGTAATTGTTGTGTTTTTCTTTGTGTTTTTAGATAGATCTTTATATTGATTTTAGTAGTTTTGAGTCGTTTTTCGTTAGGCTTTTAGGTTGTTTTCTTGTTTTCTTATTTTTGTGTTTCTTGTTAATTTTACATTTAATTGGGTTAAATGGCTTCAATTAATTAGAGGTATGGTGCATTTTTGGATTTTTATGTTTAAAATTCCTATTTTTATAGGTAAAAGCATTGAAGGCTAAAGTACTAGCCAAGGCAAGCCAAACTCCAAGCCAAAAGAGGCTCAAAAATGCCCAAACATTCTGGAATACTAGCCAAGGCTCGCCAGAGCACGCCAACTTCATGCCAAACAGAGCTAGCGCAAGCCAAGGCTCGCCAAACTTCACACCAAGTAGCGCCAGCGCAAGCCAAGGCTCGCCAAACTTCACGCCAAGCAACGCCACTGCACGCCAAACTTGACGCCACTTGGTCAAACCGGGTCAAACTTGGTCAAAACCGGGTCAAACTAGGTCAAATTCAGGATTTTCAAGCCTTTTTGGCTAATTTGGCCCATTTAAACCCAATTAACTTGTATAAATAGGACCTCTATTTCATTTTGTAAGAGATCTCTCATTTTTCTCCCAACCCAAGCATGGGTTTGGGGATTAAAAAATCCTCTCTCTAGTTTTTAAGATCTAATTTCTCTCTCTTAGGTTTTAGATTCAATTTCAAGCTTTGATATAATTTCTTTTCTAGATTAGATTTAGTTTCAAGCACCTCCTTGGGTTTGTAAGCCTAAGAAGAATCCAAATACTCCTTTGGATTGTTACTTTTGATGCAATTTCATTCAAACTTTGTTTCATTTCTTAATTCAAGTAAGTTTTCTTTAATTTCATGTTTTATGCTTTATTTCCATGCTTTGTTCTTTATTTCCATGCTTGTTCTTCATGTTATGATTATTCTCTTAGCTACTTGATTTCATGATGAAACATATGATTTGGCTATGGAATCTAGATGAGTGACACATCTAGGTCATAGATCGGCTCTTGGATCGTCTTGATTTTGAGTTTTTCACATGCTTTATTTGCAATTTAATTTTCATGCTTTGTTTCATGCTTAATCCTAGATCTAGTCTTCATTGCTTGTTATTTTCCTTAAAGTTTTGAACTTTCTCGTCTATTTTCATTGATTTATACATCCATGCTTTCAATTTTTGCTAACTTTCATTATTTAGGATTTTAGGCATAGTTGTACCTTGTGCATGCATGCTTGTACTTGGTGAAACAAAGCATTTTCTTGCTTATTTCCTTTATTGCTTTGCATTTTCTATTTGAGGCATTCGACGAGGCATCCTACCAATTTGCACTTTCAATTCCTAGGATAGTTAGCTATTTTATTTGCTTTATTTTCATTTTCCCTTTTATTTTTAAAGCTCGAAACACTTTGAATTCTACAAACGAATCGATTTCCGATAATACCGAGCCATGAACCCGTTGATTCATTTCAACACCACTAAAACTCTTCTAACAATACAAAGCTTGGGTCCTTGTGCGGGACCCGATTGTACTACTCCCCCGCCGCCTCACTATCCTCTTGTTACTTATCACGTGGACCAATTTCCTTCGTGTACTCTTCCGGTCACTTTCCTTGACAAGTGTGGGGTAGTTGATTCGGTTGTCTCGCCGAAGGAGGTTGGCCCGGTTGTCGATATAGAGGGATGTTGTGAGGATAAGACCCTTGTTCTTCTTGATGAGCCCGTTGTGCCTCTATTCGACCCCATTTTGTGTGGAGATGAGTCTCGATGTGTCGTTGAGGGCAACGACGACTTTTTAGAGGGGGAGGTGGGGGTTATTGATGATGAGCTTGGAAAAATTGACGATTATCTTGAGGAGGATGAAGAGAGTAAGTCGATTATTATCCTTGCAAACTCGCCCCGAGAAGAAGAGGAAGAGAGGATGGTTGAAGGGTTTAAGGATGCCATTGAGTGGAGACCCGGAGTGATTGGGGGAGTTAGCTCTTTGAATTTGAGTCTTGAAGCTATAGTGGGAGCCGGGATGTGGAGGTTTTTAGTAGAGGGCTTGATGTTCGTACTCGACGAGAGTGAGTGGGTGAATCCCATTCACATGGTGCCCAAGACGAGCGGCTCGTTGGTTCTTGAAGATGAAGAAGGGGCGTTGTTGGTCATGAGGGCTTCAACGGGTTGGAGGATGTCGATCGAGTTTAAGAAGTTTCATGAGGCCACAAAGAAAGATCATTTCCCTTCCCCGTTTATCGACTACATGATGGACGAGCTAACTGGCCAATATTCCTTTTGTTTTCTTGACGAGTCGTCGGGGCACTTCAAAACCACCATTCCACCCGAGGACCTAGCCAAGACGAGCTTCAAATGCCCATTTGGAATGTTTACTCTTTGGCAGATCTTATATGAGCTATGCAATGCGCCAAGGACGTTCCAAAGAGTGGATCCTCCCGACAAGGAGGAGATTATCTTGGTCGACCCTCCCGTTATCTTTCCACCTTGATAAAAAAAAAAGGGAGTACGTCAAGCTAGTGACGTAAAACAAGCGCTTCTTGGGAGGCAACCCAAGTTCTTTCCATATCTTTCTTTCTTTCTTTCTTTTATTGAAAAATCCAAAAATATTCAATAAATCAAAAAACATTTGAAAAATTGAAAAACAAACAAACAAAAAAATATTTTGTAGAGGTTCATTTACAAATTTTCTTGTGTTTTTGATTTTGTGTGATTTTCTTTTCTAGGTTTTATTTTTTTCGACTTCAACCATTGGGCGATTTGATAAGTTAGTAGCGTTCATGAAGCCGGGAGAAACTAGCCATGCTTGATTTTTGATTGGATTGCTTAGATGACTAGGTGGACCCCACCGAGCTCGACTCAAAACTCGCTTGGTTAAGGAAGTTTCTATTCCCCCTCCTTTTACTTGGTTCATTAAAATGCGGGTATCGCATGGTTTAAGTGTGGGGTGGGTAGGTGGTTAGGGTCCGGGTGTCAAAAAGCATGTTTTGTTGTTCTTAACTCGAGCCTTGGCGAAGTGACGCATTCTTGGCGAAGTGACGCTTACTATTTGCGCATTTATATGGTTGAGTCAATTTTTGTGTCTTT
>BMAC01000081.1:1672952-1685065 GCA_014905375.1 Phtheirospermum japonicum
AATTAGGATTTTATGTTAATTTTAGTAGTTTTTTAGTCGAGTTTTGTTAGGTTTTCACTTGTTTTCTCGTTTTGTTGTTATTTTCGTGTTTCTTGTTGATTTTATACTTAAAATGCTTAAATGAGTTCAACTAATTTGTGGATGGGGGTTATTTGTGTTAGGTTTTGACAAGAAGGCAAAAAGAAGGTGAAAATTGGCCTTGGCTTGATTTGGCTCGAGCCAAGGCGAGTCCCGCGCACAGCTGCTCGCGTGCCAGCGCTGCCGGCCACGCCCGCCTAGTCCCGCGCGCAGCTGCCGAGTCCCGCCCGCAAGCCCGCGCGCAACTGCCGAGAGCTGCCGAGCATGTCCGCCCAGGCCTGCCGACGCTGGCCGAGAGCTGCCGAGCAGTGGTGCCGCCCAGGCCTGCCGATGCTGGCCGAGAGCTGCCGGAGGCGCGGGGGACTCGCCTTGGCTCGAAGCCAAATCAAGTCAAGGGCCAATTTTCACCTTCTTTTTGCCTTCTTGTCAAAACCTAACACAAATAACCCCCATCCACAAATTAGTTGAACTCATTTAAGCATTTTAAGTATAAAATCAACAAGAAACACGAAAATAACAACAAAACGAGAAAACAAGTGAAATCCTAACAAAACTCGACTAAAAAACTACTAAAATTAACATAAAATCCTAATTAAAAACACTAGACAAACACCACAATTACATGCAAAACATGCGCTCCACGGATTCTCCTCACTCCCACCATTCCCAACCACCACCGGCCGTCATTTGCCAATCGCCACCACCAGCTAGCTGGAACAAAATTCTTGATATTTTTTTCCCGTCTTCCTCTCTCCAGATCCACCCATCCTCTCGTCCACCAATAATTCCGACTTCCATAAGGTATTGAACCAAGAAACCCTAACCAACCTTTTTTCTCTCTCTCAAATCATGACACACAAATTGATATACTGAACAAATGGCGGATTTAGCTGATATATTATCGAATTTCCAAGCTGTTACAGGCTTCCGAGACGCCGGTTTGTGCATAGAAATCCTCTCCGCCCAAAAATGGGACCTCAAATTAGACATATCCTCCATCACCAATACCCCTTCCTCTGTCGCCGCCGCCGCGCGGGAGAATAACAATTCGTTGGACGCATTTTTATCTGTCGCGACCAAAATTTTATGTAGTTCTACCGGGCTTTTTATTCAGATTCAGGTACTTTTTCTTTTTCCTTTTGGGTTATTCTATCCCAAATTGAAGAAAATAGACTAAATTGTCTATTTACACTATGGAAAATTATGGTATTAATCCTGAATCCGTACCCTGTTTGTTTTCGGATCTGAATACAAATGCTGTTTGGTTGATTTTGAGCTTATTTTCCGTTGGTAAAAATTATTGCATTGGCATTTACACTGCTGTCATTATTGTTTGTGAGTTTAAGTTAAGTGGCATTTGGTTTTGAGCTAATGGCACCATTGCAGTTCATGGATTCAATATTTATTTACTTATTGTGGTTATTGTGTTGGCTCCTTCTAGAAGGACAATAATGAAGGTGGGTGGTGATGGTGATAGTGTGTGTATGGAGGGACCATACCAACAAATCAAGTGGTAGACTATAAGCCATAACATTTTCAATTTATTCATTGCCTTTATTTTTATGTTTTTGGATTTGGTTTATTTATTCTTGGTTGATTTTTGTCTGAGAGTGGATTTGTTGCTTTGATATTGCACTTGTGCTTGAAGCCCTATTTAATCGTAGTGTATATTGTGTTACATAAAATGACCCCTAATTCCAGTGTGTATTTGGTGGAATATTTCAATTCTTAAACCTTAATAACTAAGACAATAAAAATATAATAAGGAACTTTARCTTTGATCAGCAATTGTTAAATTGATATGATGTGAAGCTTTTGTTCATGCTGTAGRGATTTTTTATTTRTTTGCTTCTCGCTCTTGGCTGGGCCTTGGCTTCTTTGGTCAGGTACATAGTTTGTTATTTTCTGCTATTAATCTTCTATTGTGTTCATAGTTTGTGATTTTAATAGCCAAATTACTCGCGACAGGAATAGAGAGATAAGAAGAATCAAGGAAAACATTAAACGTGGCAATAACTTTGCTTTCATAAATCTTCTAGCCCCTAATGACAACAATCAATCCCCGGGTCTGGCCTGGAGAATAATCACCCTCCCGTTCTCCATCATCTCCGCTATCCTAGGGCTAATTCCCAGTGCAATCGGTTTTGGCGTGTGGGCCGCAAGTGGCTTTCTGTCGTATTCCCTAAGCATGGTCGGGCTGAGCGGCTCTTCACAGGTCGGGACTCCTCCGGTATCACGATTGGCCAAGGAGGAGGCGAATTTCGTTTCAAGTTTTGAGAGGGATTATTCCAGGAGGGTGAGGCCGAATTTCATCGGCGAGGGTTTCATGGATGCGCTTCAGAGGTCTCAGCACGAGTATAAGCTGCTGTTTGTGTACTTGCACTCACCGGAGCATCCCGATAGCCCCATTTTTTATGAAGGGACTTTGTTTGACTAGATATTGGTGGCGTTTTTGAACGAGAATTTCGTGGCCTGGGGTGGGAGTGTGAAGCCTAAAAAACAGCGAGATTTAAGAGTAGCTCAAAAAGCGGAAGATAGCATAGTGAATCAATTAGTGATATTTATGTAAAGGCTTCTTTAAGTGATTACTTATAAAATATAAACCCATCCCATCTCTGAGACGACACGTATATATACTTTTCATTTCTTTGCACTTGGCAGCCATATGGTGAACTAAGCAAGCAAAGAATCAATCGAGCAATTCTTACTTCCAGAACTTTAGGAAGTCTTACGTGGGTGACCAGGCTATGCATTCAACAAAGGTAACAGAAGTGCTCTTCATTTTCATTCATGAGGATTTTTGTTTCTCCCTCTTTAAAACAAGTGTAGGAGACTCTCTATTTGTTGCAGCAATTGTATGCCCGATTATCCGACCTGATTGGGCTTAATGATCATCTATTGTTGTTGGACTTTTTTGTTCGTAAAATTGCTACAAATCTCAAGTGTTATACAGAGGTAAATTTACATGTTGGTATTGTTTCTTCCTCTCCTTTTTTCCCCATAATTCTGTGATTATTTTTTAATCTCTTTCTCTTCCTACATCTCAATATTTTATCCTTGCAGAGTGAGGAAGTTATCGGCCAAACCTTGAGTCTGTTCTTGGAGTTAGCATTTGGGTTTGTTTGCTTGCTCAAGCGCTTTTTAAATATAATTTTCTTTACTATTTATTTCAATCACAGCAATTTTATCTTCTCGCCGTTATATGACTGGAAAGCTACTTCTCAAGTTGGATACTTTCAAGTTCATTGTTGCACATCACACTGTAAGATATCCCTCATTGGTTTCTGTCAGTGTCATCTATGTGCTTAGTGACAGAGCTTTTTAGTCATGCCTTCTATTCTTTTTAGCCTTACTTTCATATTATCTTTTCAATTCTTAATTTCAGAGGGATTATTTTACATTTCTTGAAGAGTATAGATGCTCTCGGAGCAGAATAACATTCTACTACACTATCGGCTGGTTAATATTCCTGGAGGACAGTGCAGCCCTCTTTAAGTCTTCAATGGATCCTCTGCCTCAAGTATACTGCCTGTTTCTCCCTATGCTTTCTCTCTCTCTCTAGAAACACACCTACCCACCCCAATGTGTCTAAACACCCCCCACCCCCTCCCACCCAACACATACAGTCACACACATGTAGTATGGTCGTATTTGACTYTATATGCATGGGTAACTYGCATCAGTATATTTGTTCCATTCTAATTCAAAGTTTRTTTATTTACTTCATTTGGTAGGTAGTTAGGTACTATATTGGATCATAACTTATAAGATTTAATTATTATTATTATTTTTKTTGGAAGATGACAATGCCCTTGGAGTCTACTTGGACAAAAATATGTCATTTTGAAAACTCTGTATGAAATATGTTGCATATTGTAATATTGGGTGATCTACATCTCCATATAGAAATGAGTTTCTTTTGAAGGATTCATGTTCTCCATCAAACCGGAATGTTATTTTGATTTCCTTGATTTATCTATCGTGTTAATTTTGCTGCTCAGTGGATTGAGGAGGGCCTCTAATTGTGACTCACCTTTAAGTTGTAGAGCATTTTTTGGGGGGATACGTAGTTAATGAGAATTCTTTTGCAAACAGCTTTTTTGAAGTCGTTTTCCCACAAAAAAAAAATATGTGTTAGCAAATGAGACACAATGGTGGGTTCGATGCCTAACCCCTACGTGGCTCGTGGCTCTTGTAATTAGAAGCAAAAGATGTAAAAGAAACAGACTTGAAGGGTGGATACTTAATCTTACTTCTCTTTCAGCCGGGCTGTTTTCTAACTTTGTGATAGAAGAAATTTGAGGGAATCTATGATACCTCTGCATGCAGAGAAATCAAAAGAAATGAAGTGATCACACATTTTAAATATATATATACAAAAATGTCATCACTTGAAATCTTGATAAGAATTGTTGTAATTTAATTTCCGTAGTTTTGATTGTTGATGGGTTTTAACTAATGTGTTTGGTTGTTACATAGGTACTCTTCACTTTGGAATCAACACCGGAGACCATGTTTCGAACTGATTCTGTAAAATATGTTGTAACTGGGTTGATGAGAGATCTAAGGGGGGTAGCAATGGCCACAAATAGGTTAGTGCAAATCACTATTAGTGGTAGGAGTTAATGGTTCTATAATACTTGCTTCAACTCTTTCCTTCATTGTGTTTCAGTCGCAGAACTTATGGGCTTCTCTTTGACTGGATTTGTCCTGCTCACATGCCAATTCTGCTAAGGGGAATCTCAAATTGGGCTGACACACCCGAGGTTAGTTTTAATACCTAAGTTTATGTCTCCACTCACGAATTATATCTCTTTGGAAACTAGAAACCAAAGTGGTTGATATCAGCAAACCAGGTAGTTAGTTATTTTAATACCAATATGTCTTGGCAAGCAACTGCTACGTGTAACTCTAAAAGGAAATGCATCAACTGGTTGAAAGTGCCTGGCAGTAATAAAATAAGTAGCACTCGAATTGACGTTGAAATCTGCTGCAACATTTTTTTTCCTGGCAGATGTGTGTACAATTTCCTTTTTCTGTTGAAATCTTTTTTCAGCCTTTTTTTAGCAGTACACCTTACCTTGTTGAGTAGAGCTCAACTCTGGATAATGTCTTTTCTTTCCATATTCTGATACCCATAAAAAATAAGACTATTTTCTGGGGCCACGTTCAATGGTTTATCTATTATGATGCATGTGTAGAATCATGACCTTGCAACTTATTTGTGTAGGTGACAACACCATTGCTGAAATTCATGGCTGAGTTCGTATTAAACAAAGCTCAACGACTAACTTTTGATACTTTATCACCAAATGACATACTTCTTTTCAGAGAAGTTAGCAAGCTACTAGTTGCCTATGGCTCAAGGATTTTATCGCTTCCAACTGTTGCTGATATATATGGCTTCAAATTCAAGGGAATATGGATTTCCTTAACGATTCTTACTTGGGGTAAAAGTCTATGTGCTCATGCTTTGAAATATTCGTTTTGTTTCTCTTCTATATTTTGTGGTCCTCATTTACAAGTACATTTTGGTTTGACTTTCTTCTGAGCTGATTTATATGTTTTATTTTAGCATGACGCTCATTCTGCAATCAGGTTTATAGGCATATTACATTTACCCGTTGAATACTTTCTATGGTTTTTTCAGTTGTCGTGCGTGTTCTCTATTTGTTACTTATTGCTAGACTTGTAACGATATCGTTTCGTTGCATGTTATTTTTCTTAATTTCATTTACAAGTGTTGGATTATAGGTGATGATAAGTTTTAGTTATGTTGATATTGAGTTTGTGATTGTCTTGTTTTTAATGAATTTGATGTATTTGTTGGCACCTGCTTTCATTTAATTTTTTTTAATTTTTTACTACTTTCTAGAACGGTTATTAAAAAACCCGTTCTAGAAATTATACTTTCCAGAACGCCTATTTTTGGAGGCGTTCTGGAAAGTATACTTTCAAGAGCGCCTTAAAAAGGGACGTTCTGGAAAGTATACTTTACAGAACGTCTTAATGAAGGATGTTCTGGAAAGTTATTTTCCAGAACGGGCGAAACCAGTAAAACCAACTTTCTAGAATGGCTGGAATGTTTTTCAGAACGTCTCTGAAAACCGTTCTTGAAAGTAAGACAATCAAGAACGCCTCAGCAGGGCGTTCTTGATTGTCAGGCTTTCAAGAACAGCTCCATACAGAGCAGGGCGTTCTTAATTTGCAGAAACAGGCGTTCTTGAAAGCTGTTTCTGCACTAGTGTTCAAATGATATAATGTTTTCATTAACTACGCTCGAGCAATTTAATGCTTCGTGAGTTTTGCAGGCCCAAGCAACAACAAAAAAAAATGAGAAATTTCATTGACAGGACTACCGATCGGATTGGAGCAGATTTCCGGTCGGACCAAACATACTGCCTTACCATCCGACCGGATTGGAGCAATGTCCGGCCAGATTAACTTCTTGGAGGACCATCTGAATGGATAGGTGATGATATCCGGCCGGATGAATCACACTGGACGACTATCCGATCGGATGACAGCTACATCCGACCGGACGTCGCTACATTTTATAAAGATCTGCCTCCCCCGTTTGCTATTATTCACACAAACCTTATCCTTCTTCTCCATACTCTTGCAGCCAAAAGAAAAGCAAGCAACTCTCCATAAATCCCACAAAATGGCAAGGCAAATCACATCCGATCGGAGAGTCCAACTCAAGCTTTAGCATCCGTCCGAAAGAATCAAGGCACCAAACCCAAGTTCTCGCCAAAAATGTGGGAGACGACCATCTTCGTGTCCACGAGGTATAATAGCTTGACAACTCAACTTCATTGAACTATTTGGGAGTTAAATTACAGGGAGATTGAAGGAGGGTTATTGGTTTCAAGCAATTAAGCAAGCTTGGGGGACAGATTTTTGTCGCACAGAAGGTGTTCGACAATATGCCTGAAAGAGCTTATTGTCTAATTTTCAGTACCTTCACACTTGAAATGGCTTTTGGTTCTAGACCCAAGCAGGCAAAATAATTTGAACAAGGGAAAGGGAACAAGCCGAGAGAGAGAGACACGAGTAATATCGGAGGATCATTAGCACCGTTCAAGTTGGAGGACGAAAGGGAGGTTAAGCTATACAAGTCATTGATCACATGAGATGTTTACGCCCCTCGGCATATCGACATGGGATTCTAGATGGGAAAAGCCAAACAAGGGGGTAAGAAGGCTGGAAATTTTATGTCGGGCATCAAGGCGCGTGATTTGGTAATGTGGGCCGACATCAAACAACCCGATCATTGAACACTCATGCTCGAGTTTTTCACGACCTAAAAGCCCGTGGCCAATGGTTCTTTCGACTGCAGGCTCCATGACCATCCAATCCACACCACCAAAGCTGACCTCGACATGATTTTTGGCATGCATCATGAAACGAATGAATCGGTACCTCATGAGCACTATGACAAAAAGGCGTGGTGGACCAAACTCACTGGAGCACCAACGGATCCCGGATGCCATTTCAACTCCACCTCTCTTCGATCCCATGCCATGTACTTGACCTACAAGTTCTTCGTCCAAGTGTTTTTAGGCGAGGATCTCATGAGGATGTCGTCGTCCGAAATACGAGCACTTTGGATCATGTACCATCAGGGTGACACGAACCTCTATCCCCTCCTGATGACTGCAATCAAAAATGTGCAAATAGTGCACGAAAGGAAGTCGGTGAAGCTCACATTGGGCACGTTCATCACTG
Organism: Phtheirospermum japonicum; assembly: GCA_014905375.1. Taxonomy (NCBI): domain Eukaryota; kingdom Viridiplantae; phylum Streptophyta; class Magnoliopsida; order Lamiales; family Orobanchaceae; genus Phtheirospermum; species Phtheirospermum japonicum. The sequence continues at coordinate 1,680,762 of BMAC01000081.1, forward strand.
ATCTCGCTCGGTACCACAGTTGTAACCCCTACGACAGCGACATCACATACCCGAGCATGCCAATGCAAGTCGAGATTCGGATGTATAATCGGAAAAATGTTACTATACCAACTTTCTTGGTATGTATCACCATGGAAAGGGCTGAGGCTGCCGAAGAGACCGATGAGGACGAGAACGACGATAAAGAGACCGGTGATGAGGAGGATGACGGTGAGGGTGATGAAAATGATGAAAATGAGCATGTAGAGCATGGAGACTACAGAGAAGGTCTCGAGTACGGTGGGTACGGTGGATATAGCAGAGGTTATGATGGAGGATACGACGGGGGACTACGACGGCGGTAGTGCCTATAAGAGGCAATTAAGCCTCAATCAAGATGAGGCAATTAAGCCTCAATCAAGAATGTTATGCAAGTGACGCTCGGCAAGATGCGTGGGAGGCCCGTGAGGAATCTAGGTCGTTCCAGAATACCCTAGCGAGACTTGATGCCAACATTGCCGAGACAAGTCGAAATCTTGTGCGGATGAATAGTAATGTCGAGGCAAACAATGACTTCCTCGTTTCCATCGACGAACGCCTCATGAGAATGGAGCAGCACTTTCCCCCTCCCCCTCCTGATGACATGGACATGTAGGCGGGTCAGTGCCCCAATTTGTATCAATTTCTATCGAACTTCTATTTTTCATTTCTAGTGATTTGATGTTGTTGACTTTTCTATTTTGGGTTGTGTGAGTGTCTGTATTAAATATTTGACTTGATTATTCGCATATTATTTGTTTAGACTTTTACTGCCCCCTTATGATTGATTTGTACGTTAGCAACCAGGAGATTGCTTATTTTTGTGTTTGTGTGGGGGGGGAGGTAATCCGATCGGATTTTTACAGGTAACCGGTCGGATTCCATATTTATAGCACGTTCCGACTGGATGTGTGCAGGGAGCCAGTCGGATTCCATGTTAGTATTATCATCCGACCGGATTTGAACAGGTGTTCGGTCGGACAAAATAAACTATAGTACCATCCGACTGGATGAGTGCTACATCCGCCCGAATTTCGGTGCAACCTGCTGGTCATATTTTATACATGCTTAGTTCGAGTCGTTTTGGTCAAATAGTTACATTTGAGTCTTTGTTTATGTCGACATACGTTGAAATCATTCCCATGCTTATTTGTATTTGTACTGGCTTGCCTGTCGAAATCATGTATTGTGTGATCTATCGTTGGAGTCTTTTGAGCTTGTTTAGTGCAACAATTCTCCCAAACCTACCAATATATTTATTTAAAACAACACTTAGTCATTAGTAATTTTATGAAGCTTTTAAAAACTCGATCACCTTGCTTTCAAGAGTTTGAATAAAACCCTAGTGAGGAGCCTTGTGTGTTTATCAACATTTCATGCTTTGATTCGATAAGTGTTTTTGAGAAGTCTCTAAAAGTCGCATGTGTACATTTGGTTTTGAAAATGACGATAGGAACATATAAAACTCATTTTCGGCCTTATTCAGAAATAAGATCTACTATAGTTCCCAATGAGACCCCTCGAGCCTTTATCCCGTCTCTTTGTAAGCCACGAGCATAATTACAGCTCTTATTTCATTTAAGTGTGTGAGATGAGATTTTATTCATTATTTGTCTATTGAGATTGTTGATTGCAGGGTTGAAATTAGTGGGGGGGGGGGGGGGGGGGGGGGTAAAATGAACACCCGCATCTTCCCTTATTAGTAAAGAACTTACCGCGACCGCTCCAATCGATATATAAAGAATCAAATCTTAGCCTGGCATAGATTTAGTTAGCAATGGGATTTCACCCAGTTACCCCTTAACCTTATCAAAAGCTTCTACTGCCTCCTTGGTCTATTCGAACTTGGACCATTTCCTCAAAGTTCTAAAAAAGGGAAAGCCCTTCTCCGCCGACCTGGAAATAAAAAGGCTAAGTCCTACAATATGACCAGTTAATACTTGTGTGTCTCTCACCGTTCAAGGATGGGGCATCTCCATGACGGCTCGCACCTTCTTCAGGTTCACCTCGATACCTCTTTCTGTCACCATATAACCCAAATATTTGCCCGATCAAACCCCAAAAGCACACTTCTTTGGGTTCAGCTGCATACCATAATGTCTCAGTATGACGAAAGCTTTCCTCAAGTCCTCCACATGTGATTCTGCCTTCTTGATTTTCACCAATATGTAACCCACATAGACCTCCATGGTTGACCCTAATAGGTCCTTGAATATCTTGTCTACCAACCTTTGATAGGTCGCCCCTGCATTTTTTAACCCAAACGACATGAAAACAAAGCAGTACGTACCGGTCGAGGTGACAAAGCTCACCTTAGGTTGGTCTTCCTTCGCCAAGGAAGTTTGATAATACCCCTGTGATGCATCCATCATACTCAACAGGTCGCACCCCAAAGTTGAGTCGACCAATTGGTCGATACGTGGTAATGGCTAATGATATTTTGGGCAGGCCTTATTTAACTCACATAAATCTACATCCTCCACTTGTGTCTGGGTTTAGATACCATCACAACATTAGATAAATACTCCGGGAATTGGATCACCCGGATGTGGCTAGCCTTCAGCAATTTTTGTACCTCCTCTTATATCACCTTGACTAATTCCGCCCCAAAATTCCTCCTTTTCTATCGCACAGGTCGCGTCTATGGATCAGCATTCAAGTGATGTTGCGCGACCTCAGGAGATACTCCTGGTAGCTCCCCTCCTCCAAAAGCGAAGATGTCACAAAATTCTTTTAGTAAATCAATCAGCTCCACTTTCACGTTTTCCGTCATCCAAGTTTCTATCTTGGTAGTGCATTCCGGCCTGTACTCTTCTAATGAAATCTCTATAAGCTCCTCGTGAGGTTGAATAGAATTCTCCTCCTCCACCATCCTCTTGGAACTTAGTATCCTTCTTACGCATTGCCGCTTCTTTCCCGCTTTCCCTCACTCTCCTCCTTACTATCATTTGGTAACATGATCCGGTGACCTATTACTCTGATATTACCTCGCCCACCTTGTCTCCTGCTGGATATTTTATACTTATGCGGTAGGTGGAAGTTACCGCCTAGAATTCGTTAAGAGCAGGTCGCCCTAATATAACATTGTATGATGAGACGGCTTTGATGATCAAAAATTTCAACTCCTTCTTAACTCGTAGCTTGCCTTTTCCCCATGATACCGGAACTACTACTTCTCCTTTAGTGATAACCTACGTGCCATTAAAAGAGCAAATGGGTCTTTTTACAGGTCGTACCTTTAAATTTAAATTCATCTAATCCAAGCACTCCTGATAGATGATATTAACTGAACTTCCATTATCCACAAATACTCTTCCGACTTCATATCCTGCCACCTCAACTTTAACCACGATTGCGTCTTTATGCTCCACCTTCAAGCCACGTCTTTCCTCTGGACTAAAAGAAATCACTGGCCCTGATGCTCAGGATCTGGCCTCCATGGTTCTCTTTCTCTTCTCTTCTTTCAGCCAAGATTTAGTGTTTCTGGCCGGTATTCCTCATCGTGCTCCTTAGCCTCATCATCCTCGCTATTGTCTTTGTCTGCCAATATCTTCTCTAACTTCTCTAACTTGGTCGAAGGCACTAATCCCATCTACTTCTCGATAAATTCCTTGTTAACGTGACAGGTTCTCCGCTTCAATAATTCTTTCCACTCCTTGGTCGCGACATGAATAGCCATTTGTTTAGTTAATTCTGGCATCTTTTTCTTATCACTTAACCTGACTTTTCTACCCATTCCTTCCATGGCAATGATGGTGGTTTGTCGTGGTCGTTTGATTCGCTATTTCCCCTTGGGGGTAGTGTTTGTTGCCCTGCAATCTGTTTTCCCTTGTCTGCCTCTTTCGTCTTGCTCGTCTCGGATTCAAAGTCTAAAGTTTAAGGTGTGATAGTTTTTCCCTTCATGTTTTGCTCGTTAAAATTCTCACATCTTTTGCTCAAGGACTCAATGCCCCTCTTTCCCACAGACGCGCCACTTGCACTACAAAAAAACCCCGGCTATACCGATGGGTTTACTAACGGCCAAAAAGCCATCAGAAATGCTGGCAGGTGTCCTGGCGAAAATCATAGCTGGAGGATTTTCTGACGGCCTTGGTCGTCAGCAACTAACCCAGCCAGCAGCCCCTCAGGGATATAGCGGGAATCTATCCCACGTAATAATCCTGACGGGCATGCCCGTAAGGATATAATTTTTGTTTAATAAAAACACTGCTGGTATATAATAAAAGCACTAGTTCGCAGGTTCGCATATAATGCCATGGTTCTATTTGAACCCACCCCTATATATA